>OMLM01020504.1:11877-25896 GCA_900302695.1 Helostoma temminkii | reverse complement strand
TGGTCCCACCCCCAGATTTGGACCTACTGCCTTGAAAAAGATAGTACTGTATATGGTAGTATATACAACTTTGTACTTTAGTTTTGTGCAGACGCTTTAACCCGTCCTTTATATCACACACTGAAAATATAACCAAAAATAAAAACAGACAGACCTTGAGTGTGATCCAGCCTCACTTAGGCTGTAGGTGCTGCTGTCTCTAACAAGGAGGTGAGTAGGCGGGCTTCGACCTGTTCCTTCCAGGCTCCTTTCTCCTGGGGGGCCTGGGGACTCAGCAGCAGCAGGTGACCTCTCCAGCATCCTGCGGCCTCCCTCAGTCGGGCTGTGCCATGGAGAAGCTGAGCGTTCCCTGCTCTCTCTGCCTCCGCTAGGAGCCAAAAGCGAAGTGGTGCTGCCATGATGAGAGTGGGGGTGGGCATGGTGTGAGGCTCCGTAAGAACTGGTGTCAATGCCGCTGTCGGCAGACGCCCCCTGGAGATATCCTCCTCCTCCTAGGCCATTAGGCTCTGTGTCACCCTGGTCACCGCTGGAGCCTCCACCTGCTCCCAGTTCATACCATTTATCACTGTCACTGTGTCCCCCGCTAGAAGCTGTGCTTGATAGTGTGTTACTGCTGGAGTGACCGGAGTAAGGGCCGTCCGACTGCCAGAAGAAACAGAAAGTGTAGGTGAGTGAGGGGAAATTACAGCTGAGAGAGTTTCCCCATTTTCAGCAAATAATTGATGACCATGACATCATTAAATTACTTACACTACACGTTGAATTTTATTATTATTAATTATGCCCAGAGAATAGACACTAAACTCTAGAAAAGTGTTTACAGAGCATTTAAACTACATTTCAGTTTGGATTAGTATGAGAAGTTGATTGAAAAGATTGACCTGGCTTCCCTTCTTCGGGGACAGGTGAATGACCTGTTCCTGCCTCTGGATACGGGGAGCTCCTGAGTATCCTTGACCAGACTTGGAGACTGGGGCCTCTGCAATAAACAGACCACAACACGCAGTTGGGATTGGTCATAAACACAAAAAAACAAAATGTACAAACCCTGTAGCACAAACACAACTTGTCAATGATTTAACAGAGATGTTTTTTCCCTTCCCTGCTCACTTACGCATATTTAGCTACTATGCTTCGAGGAGGCTCATACCACTGACAATGTTTTCATTCTGCCTCTGCCATGTCCATGAACAAAAACCCAGATCACTTGTCATCAAAAGCAATGCACATCAAACAGAAATTCATCCCCAGACAGTCCATGCTGGCTTTGTTTGTTCTTGGCAAGCTGTGCCATGTGAGGGAATGTGTGTTTGTGTCCTGAAACAAAACTCTGGGTATAAATGGGACTGTTGTGTAATTGTCTAGATGTTATGCAAGGAGACACAGAGCAGGCAACTAATGACCACCTCACCATGAGAGGAGAGCTAAAGGGGATATCATAACATCTGGTTGGGTGAAACTAGTAATGCAGTGAACCCCACACTTAAAATATTCATTACTTTGCATAGTTTTCTCTGCACAATGGCCCACAGGGCCCTCTGCACTAATTAGAGATAGATGTATGTTTGAATGCCCGTTCATATGTATGACGTTTATTTGACTACATATTTATTCATGAGCTTCACTGGAATCCAATGTGTTAATTAACCAAAAGCTCGCTGCAGGATATCAGAAGAAGAGCAAATGCTGAGTTATACTTTATGCAATAATTACTCTAATATAAAACCCTTTATAGACTACATCAAGGGCCAAGGTAATGTCTTGTTTGTGTGTGACAAGGCGAAAAAAGAGCAAATGTAAGTATATTGCCCTCTGCATGACTAGTGTTATTTCGGGACAACACAGAGCCACATCATCATTGCTGAAGTCTAGTGAGTGAAGGGGTAAAATGGGAAGAAGAGGAAAGGACAGAACCCTAAACCACAGAGGCAGCAGAGTAGACTGTGAAGGGTTGGACACTTGGCTGACTTAGGCTAAGCTGACCCAGCCTGCATTGTTCCACCCTGACCATTAAAGACATACATGCTATAAACAACCAAAAAATTAAAGACTAAGGCCATTTTTTGACATTGTGGTGGCCAGGAACAGGTTGAGGACATAGCTGAAAGTAGCCTGGTCAACAATTAACTACAGCAACATCCTGCTGGGAATCAGAACAGCAGCAGAAGAACATGTAGCTTTTGTGGTTTTAGAGACCAAGCTGGAAAACAAGAAAGAAAACTCCCAAAATGCATGAGAGAAATACTCATAATTAAATGAAAGCCAATGGACGAGCGCATAAAAAGATGAATGAGAGGCAAACATAGACAGTGGAGAATGAGGAGCAGACTGGAAGAAGGGAAGGAAAGGCACACACAGAGTAAATTGGCCAGCTGTGTTAACAGGAAAGAAAGGAATTTCTTCCTGTTCTTTTTCTTTATATAATAGATAGAAAAGCCAAATACTATAATTGAGATCACTGTTTGAACAGCTCCCTGTCCCCCACATTTAGCAGTTCGCTCTTTCCTATTTCCATTTGTCTCATTATCTTTTTGCCTTTGTCTGTCTGCAGAGACATTAAGATCTACTCTGTGAAGGCAACATAATTCACAGCTACTGTAGCTGAGTAGGAAGAGAAGGCGGTGAGAATGGAGAGATGTGCTGTTTAGAGGCAGTGTGGATGCTGTCACACCTAGTATCTCAGTACTCGAAGACGGTGCTCCAAAAAAAAGTAAATAAATAAAAAAAAAACCATCACTGACAGTTGAGGAGGCACACATAAACACCAGTACAGTCATCTCAATGCCTGGCGTGTCAAAGGATTTGGCAATAGAGATAAATATGGATGATATTTTTCCTGCGCTGCCCTTCCCTCAATGCTTAAGATTCAAGTCTTGTCACATTCCACCCTTACAGAAAATCACATCCTTGTGTATTCTGATAGACACACAACCACAGACTGATGACTGGTGGTTTTTATATTGTGGAAAACATCTCAGTCTATCTCATACTCACCTGTAGAACCACGTTCTGATCCTCCCCCTTCGTCCATTCTCGACCAACTGGGAGTGGACTTTCCACTCGACCCGCCCTCTCCAACCACATCGCGTCTCTCCGAAGACATTGGAGAATGGCGGTTTCCAGCAAACCTGGTGAATGAGCATACACGCACAAAATCAGCTAAAAATATTTACACTGCTTCAAAATGCAGCACTAGAAATGACTGTATAATTGTCTTTGAAACATAATACATTTTCCCTGTAGGCTGTAGTGGGTGTAAGACAGAAATAAGTTTCTTTCAATTCCATTAAGACAAACATGCTAGCACCTCACTTTCCTATGCAAATTTCATGCACTCCTACAACTGTCAAATGAAAACATGATATGCCTTTTTTTTGTTCACAAGATTAGTCCAGTTGTCAGTTTTTTGTTATGCTCTCTAAAGAACAAAAATACATTATGCATTCGAATGCATTAAGGGCTGGGAAGGCATTTTTAAATAAATAAATACTTTTTTGTATGAATAGAAAATTCAGACAGCCAAAATCATCTATCATCCTTTTGCTTTTTTGATCACTTCCTTACTGCTCAGGCATGGACTTCTGTCTCCAATGAGCAGAGCTTCCAGAGGCGTCACTAGAACAGGACAGGTTGCTAGGAGAGCTGCGATTGTGAGGGGAACGACCCAACGCCAGAGAGGAGGCTAAGCTGTAGCTCTCGCTGCCTGGAGACATTCTGAAATATGCACAAACACACATACACATAGTAACTATAGAAATTTACAGGCAAAACCAAATGGAGTAACTGGAGGAAGGCAAACTAACACTAAGTGTTGTACACGTTTTTTCTTTGGAGGAGATTCCCAATTGCTACTGCGAGCCCAGTTTCCACAGTCTGGTTGAAAATAACATGCTACAAATAATGCTTGAAGGTTCTGACCTCTTGGTGTCCAGCGGTCGTCCATCACTACTGACACTGCGTGGAATAACCGCACCCCTCTCCAGTCTCTCAGCTGACAAAGTCTTTCCCACAGAGCTACCCAGGCTGATGGCCCGGTTGGGTGTGTGGGGCTGTGGTGAGGCAGTCAGTGACTGCTGAGGGCTGCTGGACGTCCTTTGCCATTTGTTGTTGTTGCTGCGGAAGGGGAACTTGTACTCAAAAGAGCCGCTATCGCTGCTGCTACTCTTGTATTCTGACACGGGCATCCGATAAAGCTCTGAACAGCCCCTGTGGAGAAAGGAAAGAGCATACACACAGTTTTTATTTCTTGGCATGAAGTGAAATATTCCTGTCTATGATGTTATTGTAAAAGTAATGTCATAATGATGATAGAAAGAATAATTAATTAAATTCAAAAACAAAAACCAAAATTAATATATAATGATCAAGTATTTCCAGGGAAGAAATTAATGCATATAAAATTTCCCATCCCACCTACCTGCGTGGCGTGGCATCATCATGTGGCGGGATGATAACAACACGTACTGTCACTGAGGTTCGAAGGAGGTCAATCATCTGCTCATGGGTCAGTGTTGCTACAGCAACTTTGCAAATTTCTACCAATCGACTTCCCTGTCGCAGTCCAGCCTGCCAGGCATAACCATATGGCTCCACCTAATTGTAACACATTTTGACTGAATTACAGCTGTGGTGGTGAGATGCTCCATTTTCCAAACAATAATATCCAAAATAAGAAGTCTAAAACCAATTTCTGTGTTAAAATGTTGCATTTTAACACACGTAGGACACAAAAAAAGACTGTTGGCTGAATTCTCACCTACTAGAAATACTCTGTTTGATTTAGGTTAGAGGTGACAGTGTTTTTTCACAGCAGTGCAGCTTACAGGATAGAAACACGATCAGCACACCCACTTGCCTCAGGCATTTACCTTTACATTTTCACATAGCTCCTCCGGGTAATGTCTAGACATGATCAGGGTTATAGAGCACGTCTCAAATCAACTGTCCATATATGTCATATTGTGGTTAAAGGTTAGGTGCACAACGTTTCAAGTCTGTCCTTAAAAAAATAACCAGGTGCCCATATAAAAGAGAACTTACTTGCTGTAATCATTGCTGTGATTTTAGTGTAACAGCTCCCTCTTTGTGTTTGCTAGGACAGCGTTTCCCAGTTGCAATTCAGGAAAAATACCAAAGACAGAGTTTTATGCTTAAAAGGTATAACCTTGTAAACCTGTTTCAGTTTTCATATGGACACCTGATGTTATTTTAAGGCAAACTTGGAAAAACTGTAAACCTATTCTCTAATGTAGTTTCTCAATTAAAATAATTATAGATGGCCACTTAATATTCATATACTTTACATTTTCGAACAATACACCACATCTAATATGAGATTTTGGATAATAACACATGCAGATAAATTACAGCTATAGCCTGGATGAAAGGATCACACATGTGAGAGAGCAACAGAAGATTTTTCCCATAGAACTGAATTAGATATCTTTAGATAGCAAATATGTAGTACATACAGTCATGGCCAAAAAAACCAAAACACTTTTCTCAGAAAATTATTCAAATTGCAAATGTTTTGGTATTCACGTGCTTATTGTTTTTATTTGCACTGGAATAACACATACAAACAGAGAAGAAATATCAAATTGATTAAAATTCACACAGAACTTGGACTGGACAAATTTATTGGCACCGTGTCAAAATTGTAAGAAATAATTGCTTTTCAAGCATGTGATCCTCCTGTAATTTGTATTTAGACACCTGTGGCAAGTAACAGGTGTGGGCAATATAGTAATCACACTTGAGGTTCAAATTGAGAAAAGCTGACTCAACCTTTGTATTGTGTGTCACACTGAGTCCCGAAACAGACTCCAAAAAGCACACAGAAATGGTTACAAACAAAGCACTGGAGAATTCTGAAATGACCAGCAATGAGTCCAGATCTGAACCCCATAAAACAGCTGTGGAGAGATCTCAAAACAGCAGTTGGGAGAAGGCGTCCTTTAAAACTTTATGACCTGGAGCAGAGGAGAAGAGTGATCCAAAATTCCAGTAGAGAGGTGTAAGAAACTCATTCATGGTTACAGTTATATTTTCTAGAGGGGGTGCTACTGAATATTAAGTTAAGGGTGCCACTAATTTTGTCCAGTGCATTTATGGGTTCTGTGTGGAACCATATCAGATTTGACTTTTCTTCTGTTTTTTGTGTTGTTCCAATGCAAACAAAAAAATAAACACGTGAGTACCAAAACATTTGCAACTGCAACAATTTTCTGTTGCATTTTCTGACAGAATTGCAAGGGTGCCGATATTTTTGGCCATGACTGTACATTGGATTATACATGTATATGTACTGTAGATAGTGCATCTTAGTACATATACACATAATAGTGCTCACCAGTTAACTAATTAAAGCTACAGAATGATGTGTGTCAAAGCGATTTTACCCCAAATGAACTAGATGGTTTATGAGAGTATTTTCAGAAGACCATTTGTGTTATGTAAGCAGCAGGTACCTCAGCCACGATGCCTTCATAGTTCACATGGAAGCCAAGTTGCCCCAGGCCATTTCGACGAAGCGTCATCTCAGATGTCTCACAACCCTTAGTCAGGAACTGGGCATAGGGAAAGCAGAGAAATGTACAATGTAGTGTATGAGAGGAGTGATGGTAACAACAGGATGAGAGATGTTGAAAATAAAGCAACCTTATGTTCCACAAATTCTATTACATTTGCACAACTATTAAACACAGACTTTTATTTAACCAACTGCTATTTGGAATAACTGTCATTTTAATAAGAAAGCGGTGAGTGGAATTATGCTAGTCCGTCTATGTACACTGTATGAAATATATGGCCCTAAATAATCTCACCAGATGTGTGTAAACATGCATGCAGACACACTCAACAGATGACAGAAGTGAAACAGGAATGTTCCTGCCTGTGACACTTTAGCCATGTTCACAAAGAGATGTGTCACTAAGAATAAAGACTTTTTTTCCATAAAAGAGCACAACTTAGCATTCAGGCAAGGCAGCAAGCACTGCAAGGCTGATGCCCTTATTTTTCAAAGACCGTGAAGTGAAGGTTTCTGCCTTTAAATCATGAAGTAAAAATTCTTCAGTCAAAGCATCCTGGATCAGTTACTAAACTGAGCAACCAGTGAAATGACAATGAATCTGGTAGGTAATCATCGTTTTTAGCTATATTCTCTGTTGGGGTCAATCACAGCGTATACCCTGTGTTCTCACTAGTGACGTGTCGAGCCACTTCAGAGTGCTTTGCATTTATTCTGTGCAAGCAGGGCCTTAGCAAAACCTTCATAGAAGCCAAACTTCACAGGGATGTGTGAATAAATCACACTGACGCTGACTGACACCTGATAAGAATTGTTATGAAGCTCTCTGGTACTTCTGTGAGTGTGTGTGGGAGAGGAGGCAAGTTCAAGAAAAAAAGAATCGATAATGAGAACATAAGATTTTAAAAAAATGAGCAAAGAGAGGAGAAAGCGTGAGAGACACACATGCAGTGAGGGAAATAGACAGAAAAACAAAATTTGAAAAAGAAAAAAAAAATCAGGAGGCCCAAGGCCATGTCTCTTCCTCTCTGTGGCACCAAGGTTGTCCAAATAATTGAAGATTAACAACAGATGCAAAAAAAGCAACATGAAAGAGATATACCTCCAAGTCCTGAGCTAAATAACGTGTGTATGTTCAAGTATGTTTATACATTTATACATATACATGTATACAGTACATGTGCAAATCAAAGATGGAGAACTTAATCCAGGTTGCATAAATACTTAATAAAAACCATCTATCACTCTCTCTCACACACACACACACAGCTGGAAGGTCGGAAGAGGCTGGGGAAATTAATGTATTCTTTAGCACTGATGATTACATAAGAAAACACATTTTTTTCTATGTAGTTTCCATGGAAACAGCTAAGGAAGAGGTAGCAGCACTTCACTGAGTGTGTAGGTGTAAAAGCCATTAGGAGTGTCCAGAGGTGTTTCTGAAACTCACTCAATAAAACAAGATCAGTAATGAGACAGCAACTTTGGCATGTGGACATGAGAATGTTGTCATGCTGGAAGTGGTTCAGGTAAATGATCAGTGACGACCAACAGTAACTTTAGTCCACTGTCTTGATTTATCAGTGCTGGTCTGTGCAACATACTGTAAGTGAATATGTGTCACCTTTACCCACTCTTCAGTTTTACAGCATGAGCAGGACCATGATAACAGGAAGTGTTGAGTAAAAATGTGTTACTAGTAACCCGTTACTGTTATATTATTACTTTTTTCAGTAATGAGTAAAGTAAGGACAAGGATTACAATTTCATAGACTGAAATATTTTTACAGTTAATAATACAAATAATGACACATTACTACGCTACCTGAAAACAACATAACTCTTCTATGTGCACCTGAGCAGGTTCATACCATAGCCAAAAAGCTAAATGTAGTATGGATTAGAGGAAATTGACAACTTCAGTAGCTGGAAGTGTTTTGTCATCATCTCATTGAATGGTGATGGAGTATAATTTGGCCACAATGAAGAGAGGTAAATATTTTTTAGGTTAGAAAAAGAATGATGAAAGCTAAAACATGTTGTGTCTAAAGTTGCTTTCAGACACAAAACCAAAAGCTGGAGAGTGGCACAACCTTGAAAAAGAAAAATTTCAGTAATGCTGTAGTCTGTTTAATGTACAGTCATGTCCAGAAGTAATTAAGTAATGACAGAGTATTAATGATTTTGCTTGTACACACGACCAGAGTTGATCAAGATGTGATGAAAATGAAGACTTTTAAGTTTATCTTTTTGCAGTCCATTCCCTCATTACTTAAAGACAAATGAAGCTAATAAAAGGTCTGAAGTTGATATCAGGTATCGAGTCAGCATTTGGCAGCTGTTGGACTAAAGCTACCACTATGAAATCCAAGGAGATCTCAATGCAAATGATCATGGTCATCATTAGGCTGAAATCTACAAGAGACAGCAAAAACCTCAGGTGTGGCCGAATCAACAGTTTTATACATTCTTAAAAAGAAAAAAGCACTGGTGACCTCAACAATACCGAAAGACCATGAAAGACAACTACAAAATCTACAATAAAGAGACACCTTCAGTAATGTTAATAGAGAGGGTTTACAACAAGGAGCAAACCACTGGTAACGTTCAAGAACAGAAAAAAGCCAGATTAGCCAGAAAACATCTAAAAAGCCTCCCATGTTCTGGAATCAGATTTTTTGGACAGATGAAACCAACATTCACTTGTACCAGAATGATGGGAGGAAACTAGTATGGTGAAGAAAAGTAGCAGCTCATGATCCAAAGCATACCACATCATGTGTTAAACATGGTGGGGGCAGTGTTACAGCATGTACATGTATGGCTGCCAATAGAAGGGGCTCACTGGTGTTTATAGATGATGTGACTGCTGACAGAAGTAGCGAGATGAATTATGACATGTATAGGACTATACTCTCTGCTCACAAGACAGCGATTTACAGTGCAGATGGATGATGACGCTAAACACACTGCAAAAGCAACTCTTGAAGGCAACATAACAGAGCATGCTTTTCAGGTACTGAAGACAAAACTGAAGGCAGAAACACCCACAAACAAGTAGCGACTGAAGGTGGCTGCAGTGAAGCCTGACAAAGCATCTCAAGGGGCGAAACTTGATGCTCCAGACTTCGGTCATTGATTGCTAAATATTTTCATCCAAATATTAAAAATTATGGTTATATTCACAGTTACCTTATATTGCTAAAAAACATTTGAGCCCCTGAAGACAGAGGTACTCTGCTTAAAATGGCTGTACTTCATAAATGGTAAAGTCGATCACATCTTGATTTTTATTATTTCAAATTCACTGTGGTATAAAGGCACAATCATAAAAATATTATCACTGCCCAAATACTTCTGGACTTAACTGTATGTACATAATTTGTATTGCAAGATCGAATATTTGGGCTAAATAATAAGTTATGTTAATAAAATAAACTGTAATCTAGTCGCAAATAACGCTACAGCACATTCCCTATAAGTAATATTATTACTTTTTAAAGGTATAAAGTAATATATTACTCTGGCTGAGTAAAATGCCTTACACTGGTAAAGGAACAAAACAGTCTGTTGAAACTGACAAAACGCATTATGTCCGCTCTCTTAGTAAATAAACTAACAAGAATGTATTATAGAATTCCATATTCTTAGTATGCTCAGCATTTTATCATCCATCCACCCATTTTCTGAACCACTTAGTCCCCGGTTGCTGGAGCCTATCCTAGCTATTATACGGGTGAGAGTCGGGGTACACCCTGGACAGGTCGCCAGTCCATCACAGGGCCACATACAGACAGAGACAGCATATTATAACCAGTCTTGTATTTGTGTGTGTTTGTTTTTCTGCTAACCTCTAGACGTTTGACCACCTCTTTGAAATCCTCAGTGTTATTACTGACGCTCCTCAAAGACACACTTTCACCACGCTCATAGAAAATCCGTAAGGATGCAGGACTGCTCAGTGTCCAGCCAATCACATCCTTAGTGGCACAGTTGAACACAACCTCCTTAGCCTCCTGGTCCAACAGGATGAGAAAGTCATTAGAGATGGACAGAAGAGCCTCCAGCTCCCCTCCTGTCCCAGGATCCTCAGCGTGGACAGGCCAAGTCACTGCCCCAAGGCTGCGCATCTCTGCCCCTGCATACGGCCGGCTCTTCTCCTTTTTCTTGTGGGCCAGTGAGATGAAAGGAAACTTTCCAGAAGGGTCGATAGGCGTGCTGGTGGAGTGATGTTCAGCCAAGTCACGCAGGTATTCCTGGCGTGTTCGGGTCGCCATGGCACGGAACTTGTGTGACTTGTGAGCAGCATTTTCTGCATTAATGACTTTGGCCAGCAGGAAGTCCCGGAACACAGATGACTTAGGGAAGGTCACATCCTCTGGAATAGGGGGGCCAAAAGAGGGTACATCTTTGGAACGAGTGACTGCCACACTACAAAGAGAAGAAGCAGACCAGGAAGAGAAAAAAACAAGTAAGAAGAAGAGCTGAACAAAAAATATGTTGGTAAAGATTCTGTCATCCAGGTGAAGTTATTTGGAAGTCAAGTCATGGCAAATGGACTTCCTTCTTAGGTTGAAACATTTCACTACTGATTCAAGTACCTTCTTCAGTCTAATTTATCCTCCAGATTGGTATGACTTCACCCTGGCCTAAATAGGCTCATTAGGTGAAACAATGGAAGAGGGTGGTGTGAAAGTCACACTCTGACAACCACTGGGTGGGTCGTTAGGGCTAGTCAACCTGATGGATGTGTGAATTAGGCCTGACTCAGCTGTGTACCTTTTTTTTAAAGGACAAAGCACTCTCGTTTGAGGACAATAATGTCACATATTGGAGAGAGAAGACAAGTGGTACGAGAGAGGGTTGAGGGAAGCTTTGCCTGTGCAAATTATTACCCCTTCCTTCAACAGAGGGGGAGGCCTCAGACACCACCTGTCTTCTGTTTAGCATGCTGCCCTTTCATCTATCCTAAGAAAAACCTGTCCCAATTCACACATCTATCAGGTTGACCACACCTAATGACCCACTTTCAGGGTGGGAGAGGTAATGAGCCTATTCACGCCAGTGTGAAGTGAAACCAACCTGGAGGATAGATTTGTGGTCTCTAACAAACTACCCTCAGACTAAAGAAGGTACTTGGATCAGTAGTGAAATGTTTCGACCTAACAAGGAAGTC
This sequence comes from Helostoma temminkii, assembly GCA_900302695.1. Taxonomy (NCBI): domain Eukaryota; kingdom Metazoa; phylum Chordata; class Actinopteri; order Anabantiformes; family Helostomatidae; genus Helostoma; species Helostoma temminkii. Next base: position 14,188 of record OMLM01020504.1, on the reverse strand, counting down.
TTTTTGCCATGACTTAACTTTCAACTAATATAACATAATTTTGCATTTTGGAAGGTGGTTTGTTCAGACATCATCAATTATATGGCTTAGCGTCAATAAATCTACTCAAAATCATTCTTCAAGTGCAAAAACGTGCTGCTAGATTCTGCATCATGGCAAATGATCAATATAAAGTAGTCTTATTGCTCAAATATTGAACATGAAAAATGCTAAATCTCAGGACTCAGTCAAAAGCATAGTTATATAGAGGTGATAAAAGTGTCAGACTTAGATCAAGTCTTTAACCTTTCGCTAAAACTGTATTTTTTATACATTTCAAAATTAATCACCTACTGGCGCCATTATTTCCCAAACAGAGTGGTCTTATTCATAATAAGTATTAATGAATTTACTTCTCCCTGGAGCCCTTTTGCTGTCTTTTCCATTTACCATGTAATTTCCATGCATTTCCATACCCTGTACCTCCCTGTCTTTGCTGCTCTCAACCTCCCTTCCCTCATCGCCCCTTTCCTTTCATTAAGTCCCTGGAATGGCCATCTGAGGCTGTTTGCCCTGTCTGGTATGTCAGGAACTCAGCTGAGCAGACAAGGAGAGGGAGGAGAGGAGAGGAGAAGGAGGAGGGGAGACTGCTATTCCAAATCTCCTGCCCAAAAATCTCCAAAGCTTACAGAGAGAGAAGGAAAATGTGGTTGAAAAGGACAGACAGTGTGGGAAGCTAAAATGACAGAAGCACAATTACTTACAGAAAAAAATAATTTCTGTTCTTTTAGACAAACAGATTCTTAACTGTAATGGCAAATTACTGTAATGGCAAATTGTAATTGTAAATGACCTAAAGAGCACCGTGTCTGTGCATGGTCACCTCTAACATCAGACCCTTCATGACCAAATGAGCTCAATCACAGATCCTCAGGTGATAATTACCAGCTGACAAAAGTAGCCCTGGAAGTCAAAGCCCTCCCACACACCTCTATGCTGACATGCATCAGTACACATGTTGACGCCAGGATTAATAGCCTTGTCTAATAAGCAACTAAAGTCAATATGTCTCCCACATATTTCTAAACATACCTCAGAGATACCCTGCACTCACCTAAGACGTGCAGTGTTCAATTATACCAACTGTCAAATTGTTGACACCTTATTTGCCACCTTTCCTTGTTTGTGACAGACAGAGGTGAGAGAGGAAATATTTTTTGTGGCAGTACTTGCTTTGGAAGGGTGAAAACACATACTTTATAGTTCAGTGTGTAAATGAATGCTAAATATTCTCAGTAGTTGTTAATATGCTATTAATGTGGCTTTCCACAGTACTGAACTCTCATGGACAAAAACAATAAGAAAGGAAAAAGGTAAAGTATGCAAGTAGAGGTTAATAAAACTGTCAACATTTAATGTGTCAACTTTTTAAAGTGTTACCTGACTCGGTTTCTTAAGCTTTCAAGTCATGTAATGTCCCCAGAAACCACTAACATGTTTTATTCCACTGTATCACAGAGAAGCCTTTATGCCTTGGATTCAAGCAAGCAAGCATAATGGGTACCACATACTAACAGATGCACTCTTTAGGCCTTAAAGAAGATGTAATAAATATTTTTTATCCTTACCACTACCTAGATGTGTTATGTCCAGTCAACTTTATGTGTTAGAGTTGGGGTCTGTATGTAACCAGGAAAGGGTTACATACTTTGTGTTTGTTTTGGGCTATAGACTGCAAACTCTCCCCGAGAACCCCACTGCAGTCACACGCTAGATGGGGTGCCCTTTAAACTTAGCTGCTACTCTTACTGCTATCTCATCATTAAAATAGACATGACAAAGTATACACACCCTCTAGAAACAATGTACTGATAATTCCAACAAAAGCAAACGTAACAAAGAATTAAACTAATGAACTAAATATCAGCAGGAGACCAAATCAGAGCCAAAAGAAGATTAAGTGGCTCACAGCAAGACAACTCAAAATGAATGCTACTGTTGCTCTGTATCTGGTGGGTCTTCTGACAAGATCCCTACATCATCTTAAAAAGTGATGTTAGTGTTTACAGCTTGTTTTCACAAAACCCAAATGTCATAAAAAGTTCATGCACCAATTAATATGTCAATACTTTGCAACAAAGTTACAAACTATTCATAAATTAAAAATCAGGTATATGCAGATGTCAGTGCAGCATGTGACTTTACTCTTCTAATTGAATTGCACTGGAAGGCAGCTCTCTCTACAGTCTATGAATATAGTAGTAGTAGAATTAGAACACTACATAAAATCTATACATACATCTAAACATAATAAAATAATAAAATAATGTCA
>OMLM01020504.1:0-11416 GCA_900302695.1 Helostoma temminkii | reverse complement strand
AAGTGAAGAAAAAAAAAAAAAAAAAAAAAAAGGAGAGACAGGTGAAGGTACAAAAGCCAGAGAACAAGGAAGAGAGCACAAAAAACTGAATGAGAAAAGAAAGACCAAATTAGAAAAGAGGATGAGGGTGAAAAAACCAAAGAGCGAAGGAAAGGAGAACGCACTGCTGTAAGGATTGCAGGGCTTTGTGGCTGTTGTGTGATACTCATGGCAGGAGGTTTGGCAGAAGAAATGAAAGAGCACATTCCTGTGGTTTCACTGATTTGCGGTCTTATAAATATCCAGTGTGTGGGCAGCTTCACTCTTTCAGTATCCATGACCTGCTGCCCACTGAGCTAGTGCAAAAAAAAGAACATGTCAATACATATTGGAGGGGTGGCACAAAGGTGTATGAGTGAAGATATGGGGAACATACACATACCATAAAATACTCCTCAAAGCATAAATAATTTCTGTTCCGCAGTATTTAGTTAGGTTTGTGTAATGGCGTTTTGGTTAATGTGTTCTAGACACTGGAACAGAGGTAAGATATCAGTTAATCATTATATGACAATATACAGTGGCATCACAACAATTAAGTATAATGTGTTTTCTGTCCTGAATATAACTGTATTAAAAGTGAAACTCATAATCAAGATTCACAACATGTAAAGTGAAAATCAGCTTCAGGTAATTAATATTCATACAGTATAAATACCATCTATCTCTGTCTAATACACGCAATCACGATCACAGAGAAGAATGCTGACTTAAAACACATCGACACCCTCAACAAGGAGGGTAAGCCACAGAAGGTCATTACTGAAAGGGCTGGCTATCTGAATAATAACATACTGTGTCCATGGAAAGTTTATTGGAGGAGGAGAAAAGAGTGGTTGGAAAAGGTGCACTAGCAACAGGGATGAGAGCAGCCCAAGTTTATTAAGCAAAGTTGATTCAAAAACTTAAGATTCTTAAGAAGTGAAGTGAGGCTGGACTCATCAAGAGTCACAACGTTTTCATGACGTGTACAACAATATCAGAAATGTCCTACCTGGGCTAAATTAAAAAAAGAACTGGACTGCTGCTCAGTGGGCTAAAGTCCTCATTTCAGATGCATTTCATTTGAACAACAATGTCCCAGAGCCTGGAGGAAGAGTGGAGAGGCACAAAATCCAAGTTGCTTGAAGTCTAGTGTGAAGTTTCCATTGTCTGCTCATGTTAGTCCACTACGGAAGACAATTTCCCTTTCCAGCAGGACTTAGCACCTGCCCACAGTGCCAAAACTACCACTAACCAGTTTGCTGACCACAATATTACTGTGCTTGATTGGCCAGCCAACTTGTCTGACATGAATCCCGCAGAGAATCTATGGGCTATTGTCAAGAGGAAGATGAGAAACACTAAAGCCAGCAATACAGATGAGCTTGAGGCTTTTCCCAAAGCAACCTGGTCCTCACCAAACCTCAACAGACCTACATGCTGACTGCCACCATGCCACGCCACATTCATGCTGTAATTTAAACTAAAGAAGCAATAACCAAGAATTGAGTGCATAAATGAACTTTTTTTGGACATTTCTGTATTGTAAATAATTTTGATTCATCTTATGATATATATGTTTGGTATTTTAAGATACTGGGTTGTTGATTTTCATGAGATATAAGCCATAAACATCAAAATCAAAACAAAAGCATTTCACTTAACTTGAAAGAATGAATCTACAATTATAAAGGTTTCATTTTTTTAAAGCATGAAAAAGTAAAATGTACACAGATATTCTGATTTTTTGAGATGCATCTGTATTCATCATTTGCATATAATTTAATAAAATTCTCAGTTAGACAAGGTTGTGAAAACTTCAGACCTGTAATGGTAATTCTTTTTTTACATAATGTTCTAAATGCTAGTACCGTACAGTAGGCAGGAAAAAATAAATGTCTACACCAAAAACAACACTTGGCATTGTCATAAAGACAAATGAATAATGGGAATCAACCTGTGTAAGGAAGCAATTAATTTTTCACACCATATGACACACATCATTCAGTGTTACATTCAGCTCAGTCATATCTATGTTTATGAAAACAACCTTTGTGGCATCTATTTTGCTATGCACATGCAGGTATTAGACTTTAAGACATATATGAAGTGCTGCAATAACTGACTAAATTTACTTGATCTCATTTCAAAAACCATCACAACTGTAGTCAGAAACATTGCATTATATCGATATCAGTGTTGCTCTATGTATAGCTTTAAGGATCTTAGAAATGTGCAGCTTTTAAGATCAGTAATGGTTAAAATAAAACAGATAAACATCCAATTCAAAACTAAAAGAACTGAACAAGATCCCGTGTGCCCAGTACACTGTTTATGAATACAGATTATAATGTGTCTATAATATCTAATTCCTGCAACCACAAAGAGAAAGAAATATTCAAGATGTTTGCACATGTACAACACTTTAAACATCTGACCAATAGATCAATAAGGTATGTTAGATATATCTAGCTTTTATTAATGTGAATCTGAAACCTAGAGAAACCGCACCAAAACAGAGCATTTAGGTCACCTTTTTAAATTATTACTACTATTATAATTATTATATTACTGTCCTTCCTAATACATTATGACTCAGCTTCAGGTTTTAGGGCTGACCTGAAGTTTCACCTCTGCCTGTAAAATGTGTTTATATTTTTGTGTGTAAATCACAGAATGCGTGTGTAAATAAAAATTTGTACCATTGCTCAGTAACGAAGTAGCCCCATGGGGGACAATTAAGACACACGGTTTGCTCAGACAGCAAGTAAAACAGCCATTAGTAAGAGAAGGGTGAAGACTCATTGAGAGCAAAGTAAAAGAAATGCCACAACCTACATAAAAAGACAGGTGCAAGAATAAACAGAATAAAATTATGCTCTTTAACAGCTTTAACAAGAACTAGATGAAAGGAAAAGGCAGTTTCTTATTACTTAAAAAGGACTACGGGCTGGAAAATTGTATTTTATACCATACTTCTCTGACAATGTGGTAATAAATCGTGCGCTGTAGAAAGGGTTCTCAACACTCATAGCCTACTCTATGACGAAGTATTGGAACTGCAAATGCAATGAGAGCTCTATGACTCTTTGAGCCAATGTACAAAAGCACTATCCTTTCAGCAATTATGGAAAGTGATTCATGAGAAGTCATCATGTGCATACAGTAGGTATAACAAAAGTACCTAGCTGCACTTTTTGAAAATACATGTAACACACATTATAAAACCAACCATCTTGTGTTTTTATGAAGAGCAGAAGTGTTCATTTTGTCAGTTGAAAATAAGTATTCATTGACAAAGGTTATTTAAGTTAAGTTTAACAACAAGTATATATATTTTTAAATGTTATAATGAAAATTATGGTGAAATTTTGCCTTGCATGAATCTATTTGAACATGGAAGTCCATACATACAGTCAGCTCCCATTCTATGACAAAAAGATAAATGATCATCGGCCTGTATATCCAGCTGCTTCAGTTCAATTTCAGTTGCATTTGCATTTATTGGAAGATAACAATGTGATACAATGTGATAGAACTGCACTAGCTAAGAAAGAAATGCTTTTTTTTATTTTGTTTTCATTCTCATTTGTATGTACCTGTTATTTAAGCCTCACATAGTCCAGCATCATGAAAGATAAATTATGACTAAAACACTGACTATAACATGACAAAAACTGAAACTCACTGACTAAACCTCTACTAAAACGTGATAAAATAAATGATCAAAATGTAAAAAATTCCAGTCAAAATTAAAACTGATATCAGAAACAAAATACCTTGTTGCTTTTTGAGCTCAGCATCTTCTAACATCATATTCTGAGACCTTTTGTGTATTGTTTACATATAATATCAGTGTAAGTAACACCTATAGATTAAACTAAGCTGACTCCCTTGAAGCTGACCAATCCTTCTCTCTCTCTCTCGCTTACACACACAAACACACACACTACTTGACAGCTACATGTATACATACAGTACAATGAATCTCACCTGTAGGAGGTGTTTTCAGAACAGGGGTTGTGTGCCCGCACAATCACAAAGACATGCTGGAAGTGTGAGCGAATGTTTTTGGGAGTGAAGGGAAGGGCCCCAGGTTCTTGAAACACAATTGTGACAATATCATTCCCAATATGGCGCTTCCGCAGTAACTGGAAAAGTTATGGAAAACTGGAGTTATATACACAGTGCAGAGATCAGATATTATTCATTAGATTAGATAACTATAGCATAGAAAAAGCAAAGCTAAACTAACTGCACTGAGTGAATGTAACATGAACAAACAAATTAAAAGGCAAACTGATAGAAAGAAAAACTATAATAGAAACTATAATATTGTAAAAGTAGAAATCTTGGCAGTGCTGAATTCCTTTAGATGGTGCAGGTGTACCTAATAAAGTGGCCAGTGAGTACATATTTGCCATGTGTTGGAAGTGCAATACCTACATAACAACATACCTGTTGTTTATTGTTGGGAGTGTAGGGCAGCATGGTGGACACATGGAACATGAGCTCATAATCCTTATACGTGGTGTACAAGGAGTGGGTGCCTGTCGAGTCAGCTGACAGAGATACAATTACATGTAAATTCCTCATGCTTTTAAATGCTATTAAATACAGAAAAAAATCTTTTTTCCATCCTCACAAAGTCCTCCAACTGGAACTGATCCTAGACCACTCTGTCTGAAAGACTTGTTCCTAAAACTGTGCAATAAATACAACCCAGACATTTTATAACCAACAAGGACTTTTTCCAGGTATTATTTTCCATACACAACTATAAGATAAATGTTATCACATCTAGGCTTTTCATGGCTGTTTTTCATTTTGATTAAGTTAGGTTACTAAAGGTTGTATTACATGCCCTGCATACTGGAACAATTGAAGTCTCTCAAATTACTGTAGAGGATGACCTAGAGATGCAAAGATAGTATGCTGCAGCAGATTATCAAAAACATGCTTATACATAGCCTGCCTTACACAGTGGGAGCAGACATAAAAACCTTATTTGTGGCAAACATAGACGTGGTCAGGCAATGGCAAAAGACACAGAGGAGACAGACAGGACAGTAGTACTAGATTTTCATTTACCTGTTATGCAAACTCTAAGGCAAATGGTTTACTCCTACCCTCTAAGGGCGACACCTATGGTTTCCTGGTGTATGTTTTGATGTTTTATTTTATTTTTTTTATTTTATTTATTAAACAGTATGAACATCTGAGATGTCAGGATTTGTAGCTGCAATGATGTTCTGCCATTCCTAAAAGGGATACTTGCTGGTCAATCGGTCATTTCTAGATATTACCTATACACATTACAGTCACAAATAATTAGCAAATAAAGCTGAACTTCTGCTTACTATGTGTCAACCTGCTTTAACCCTGCTGCTGTGGATCAAATATTAGTTTGGCACCATCTGTAGGCTCCTGCTCTATACTTTTCACAGACGTTATTATTTTTGTATACATACTCTTTGTGTCCAGCTGAGCCCGGTACTTGGTGAAGCCTTTGAGTCTAACCCGCTCTCCCAGCAGATGCAGGAACTCCTCAAGTGCAGGACCAGCTGATTCATTGTTGTACATTTCCTCTTCACTGCTCTGGCCTGCCATGCAATACATCACCCCCACCTTTCGCTGGAAACTCAACTACAGAGAGAACAGAGATTGTATATTTCTGTGTAGAAATTGTGTCACAGAGTAACCATGTTGGCATTTTAAGTATTGCCATTCCCGAGTTGTTGTGCAGTGATCGTGGTGCCATTTTCCAGAGAAATCATGTTGACATTTACAAAGGTTCAGCTTCTGATGATTTCATCAAGGAGCAAAAGTATCAGAGCTAGCTTTGTTGTTTTCGTCTTTTTAAGGTTGTGTGTGTGCCTGAAGTCAGACTTCCTAATGTTGTATGTGCAGAACGCAGCAGCACGTCTGGTTTTTAATCAACCAAAAAGGACGCACGTCACCCCGCTCCTCAAATCTTTGCACTGGCTTCCTGTAGCTGCTCGCATCAGATTCAAAGCTCTGACTCTTGCCCACAGAGTGGTAGGCTCAACTGCACCTATCTATCTCAACTCCCTCATTCAGATCTACATCCCTGCCCACCCACTGCGCTCTGTTAACGAACAGCGTCTGGTGGTTCCGTCACAGAACAAAAAATCCACCTCAAAGCTCTTCAGCTCTGTGGTCCCACAATGGTGGAATGAACTATCCAACTCTACACGATCAGCAACTTCACTCCCAATATTCAAAAAACTGCTAAAGACAGAACTTTTCCATAACTTTCTTTGCACTTGAAAATGCGCTTTCTTAATTAAAAAAATAAATAAATAAAAATGCACTCATATCTCATTAGACGAACACACTTCTCCTGATAGTGCTTTGCTTTGCTGTAGTTTTTGCTCCTTGACTTAGAGTTTTGCTTGTTTTGTACCTTACTTGTAAGGCGCTTTGGATAAAAGCGTCTGCCAAATGACTAAATGTAAATGTAGATGTGCAGGAGTTTCTCAACTATAATTCCACATATAAGATTGTGGATGGCTGGTAGCTAAGTTCAAAGAATGATCAATCATGTTACATGGGCTATACTGAAGTCTGAATGGATCATATGTCTGAATGTATGAATATTCCTATATATAATATTGTCTTTTTACTAATGGACAGATGAGCTCAAAAGAAATTCTTCCAGTATCGCTAATTAAAGTAATATATCCAATTCAACCAGCCCAAGTTAGTTTGCTCATTGTGTCTCCTTACCCCCTGCTCGTCCAGTTTCATCAGCTGCTCAGTGACCTTAGGTGTGTTCAGTGCCAGGCGCAGGCAGTGAACATTCAGCTCAGGCACCAGGTACTCTAGCACCTCTTTCAGAGGCAGGCCTCGAGCTAAGCCATGCTTGGACGTGGAAGGTACTGCATCTTCCAAGATGGAGCCTCTCAGGGTACTCAGCTGGAGACAAGAGACCAGAAAAACAGAACATATAAGGATGAGAGCAACAAGCACTTAAGCTTTAGGCTAACATGAGTAGGGATTCCACAAAAAAAAAATCATAAATCAAGGCAACGGAATGACCAAGATCTGCATAGCTATCACCAACAAATAAAACCATCTAGATATCCAAATTAGACTCATGGTTTTTAAGAATCACTTATTCAGTTAAGTGTCTGTTGACTGTGTTTGTGTGTCTTAGCATAGTGGTTGGTAGGGCCTTTACTGATGCAAACAGAATCAGGATTTCAGAAACTAAAGAAAAGGAGCACTATGTGGGAACAGGACGTTTGCTGTCCTGAGTGGACACTGGATTTCTCTTCAACATCACTGCATCCCACTCACTCCCACACATACACACTCCCTGGCCTGAAAATAGTAATTAAGGAGAGATGGAGGTAAAAGAATAAGGAAATAAATAGCAGAGAAAAAAATAGCACAGTAGGTTGTGCGTCATCTTTAGAGATTGGAAGGGCTATTACTCATGGTGCACTTCAATATGAGAGCAATGCTTTTCCTTCTCCACTCAAATACCTTTAGCGCTATTTTTGTCTAGTATAGATGCGAAACAGCACTACTCAATCCTTCACAAATGAAGTCTGATAAAGACGGTAGGTGGGTGTCAAGAACGAGGACATGGATTTGTTGCTCTAGTGCAGGGGTGGCCAATCCTGGTCCTCGAGGGCCAGTGTCCTGCTTGTTTTCCAGCTAATCCCTGCCCTACTCACTGCTTCCCATTAACTGCTTCCCCAGTTACAACAAGGGGGGGTGCCAGGCCTAAATGTATGTATGAGTGCCAAGCAAAGGTAGTATGTAGCCATATCCCATTAAAACTTAAATATCCAATCAAATGTGTGGACCTAGTTTAACAGAACTAAATTAATTATATTGCCTGTGATCTGTCAGTAATTTTCAATTATAAACATTGCATGCATTTTCTCTCTGATCTCTTGGGTGGATGGATGATGAAGCCTGCCGTGTGAACTGCATTTACACAGGATCTATAGAATTGTACTTCCATAAAAAAACCTCAAGGTTGTGCTTTGAGCTTTTGAACATAGCAGTTATGAAACAAAAGAAAAGTTTAATTAATGTTTCATTGCTAATGTAGCTCCCTCTCTTCAGTCATAGTTAAGCTTGCTTGGGTTTAGCCAATCAGAAGCTTTAAGTGCAGAGATGACTGGAAAACAAACAGGGCAGACCAGGAGGACCACCTTTATTCTAGTGTGTCTAAAGGAGGGGATGGCAGTAAAGAGACAATCGCAGAGAGATTTATAAAAGAATTTGCTGCTAACTGTAAAAGTAGCTTTATAAATAAATGCTGGTGTGGCATACAATACTCGAGTCTTATCTGACAACCCTAGATCAAGCATTCATAATATCTCTTCAAACTGGGTTTTTAATCAGTAAGTTAGGATGGGCAAGGGATGTGTACGGTATCTCCTACACTATTTGAACTCATAATAGCTGCTTAGTAACATTACTCAGTACATAATGTACGGAATATCGACACATTTCTGAACATTAGCATGGCCCCAGAAAGAAAAGTTACATATCTTGTATATCCTAGTCTTCAACCTATTAACAACAAATCAACCTATTAACAAACACAGAACATGTCAGTATGTTGTGTTCATTTTCATTACCTCACTGGTTCTGAAGATGACCCTGTAGTTATACTGCTGGCCATGGTCCTTGTGCTCCTCCAGCTTCTCCCTTCTCAGACTCACTGCCACTGGGCCCAGGTTTTCATCCACCCCGAGATAATTCCAGTGTTCTAGGATGAATGGGGTTTAAAGAGAGGATGGATGTAAAAAATATGACATTAAAGAAAGGAAAGGGTTACAAAAAAGGGATCTTCTGAAATGGAAGCATTCAATTTTTTAAATTAATTACTACTGTTCTGTACGGTGGAAGAAAGAAGATGAGAAACTGAACCTGACACCACAATTACATTTTGAATTGCACTGCACTACAAATAACTTAATGTCTCAAAAACAGTTGAGACACTGTATTATCACCTTTGCTTTTAAATACACTTTTAAATCCTTTGGCAACTGTGGATACTAACTGTTGCAGTTTCGCAACATTCTTGCTGGATACAAGACTTCAGCTGTTCAACAGCTGGACACTGAGTATTGTCTTTATATTCATTAGAAGACAAAGCTGGACTTCAGGCAGGCCAGTGAAACACACACACTCTGTCTACGAAGCCACGTTGTTGTAGCATGTGCAGAATGGAGCCTGGCCTGGTCCTGCTGAAATATCCACTGACTTCCTGGGAAAAGACATTGCCTCAATGGCAGCATGTAGCTTAGTTGGTAGAGCAGTTAACCTGTCCACCTGTTAACCTGTCTAACCCAGGGTTAGCAGTTAAATTCCTGTTTCCTCCTGTCTACATGCTGAGGTGTCCTTGTACAAGACAACCTCGTAGCCATCCCTCACTTGTAAGTTGCTTTGGATAACAGCATCTGCCAAATGACAAAATGTAAAATGTACAATATATGCCAGTGCTGATGGTATTGTCTCTTCATTTCTTCATCTGGATGCTGCAGTTTAAGTGATAATTGTATTTTAGCATTTAACATCTCTTTTCAAGAATATTTTATATTGGGCCAATGGTCTAAAATAGTCATCTAAGTTTAGCTTTAGGCAGAAAATACCATTTTCTTTTTAGACAGAAAATAGCAACTAAAGGCAAAAACATGTTAAAAGCTCCAAACATTATATTTTGCCTACCTCTGAGGTAGAAGTACTTCCGATAGTAATAAGCGCCAAGGTCGACGTGTTCCACAATGTATCGTTTGGACCTGTCAGCATGTAGGCTTGGCCCATCTTTGGGGGCCTCCAACACAGCAACACCAGCATTGGTAAAATGGGTAGTGAGCGTGGCATCCAAAGGTCCTTCCTCTGTACTTCCAGATGAACTGCTTGAACTCCCACCGCTGCCAATACTGCCCTGCTGAAGGATAAAAGACAAAAAATTATATAATTACATTTATATCATTACATGACAATAATATGAAAAAATAACTTATTCAGTCTCTGTGTTTTGTTTTCAAAATACCCAGACAATTCAGGAATCGACTGTGTTCAAACAGCAATCAGGCACTAATCTTTTCAGAATTAAAATAAGTAATCATATCTAGATATACAGTACTAGGCATAAGTCTTAGGAAACCATTAGGTTTGTTTTTAGCATTTTATGATTTTACATTAAGACAACTAGAAACAAGTGGTTTATTGGCTAATGTTCTTCTACAACCTCCCGAACAAGCTTCTTCAGAATATGAAAGGAATCAGTTTAGTATCCAGACGATGCTGCCAGATCCACCATCCAAGTCCTTTGAAAAAATTGTCATCAAATTTTGAGGTCACACTAAATAAGTCATTTTTGTGTACAGAAGCTGTTTTTATAATGTTTTTGTGTTTTTATACTGTGTACATATTTCCCATATTTTCTAGTTGTATTCTAATAATTACAAATACATGTATGTGGTCATAACAGCACTGGAAGGACTACATTAATACTGGCCTCAAGAAAAAATCATGTTTGTGTACAACCTACCTGTTTAGCAGGAGAGATGTTCCTCTCACCTTCTCCACCAATCTCATTCCTGAAACAAGGGCAACTGAGGACCAGATCGTTGCTCTTGTCATCACCAGGGTCCAAAGCAGGGTTTGTACCGTGTCCTCCTCCTGTACCCTCCTTGCTCAGCTCTTCTTGTGAGCCACAGGGTGACCCATACACTCCACTCTGATTCGAGGATAGGGAGGAGGTAGCTGAAGCAGAAGCAGCAGCAGCAGCTGAGGCGCCAGTAGTGGTATTTTTGCGTTTGGACCCAGACTGTCGTCTTTGGATGGCCTCATTGAGGTCAAAAAGTAGAGACTGGATATCAAAATGGGCAAAGCCCTTTTGGCACACCCAGGGTTTGGGAGGTGGGCCACTCTCCTCTCCTTTGCCGCCATCTTCAGCATCTGAGCCAGCCCTTGATGTGTCACCTTCCACCTTCACACTGCGCAGCTTACGGAATATTGACTCCCCGCCTGTCTCTGATTTTGACCTCCTCTTCAAGTGCTTTTCTCGTTCCTTCAATCGACTGGCAGGACTTCCTCTGGCTGGACCTAATGGTCCATCTGGCAAGTCAAGAGCAGCCTGTTTTATGGGGGCCACAGTTAGAAGCTCTGTTAGCCTTTCAGGAGCTGGACTTCGCTGATCAGGGGCCTCAGAGGACTGGTATCCCTTAAGCATGTCAAAGAAGCTCTCGCCTGACACACCATGTTTATCTATAGATGAAGTGCTGCCATACTCACGGTGCATGGGTGTCCACCCAGAGAAGGACCAGCCTTCATTACTGTCCCCATCCAGCTCACTAATAGTTATATCACTGTTACTGCGCTGGCGAATACGCCTCAT
>OMLM01020503.1:147717-164377 GCA_900302695.1 Helostoma temminkii | reverse complement strand
GACGGCCCTCATAGTACAGTCTTTTCTGTTCTTCCCTGCAGTGTTTTTCCCTGCAGGTGGTTGGAAGACTGGATTGTTTGAACCTGACACAACTGGGCGGGGCCTAAAAATTCATAAAGGTCCACCCCTGGGAGCCTTCTCACTCTCTCTCTCTCTCTCTCTCTCTCTTCCTAGAGCCTGGCATCCTTTTCAACCCCCCCTTCTTTTTGTTTGTTGGTTTGTTGCACCTTTTTCAACACTAACACCAACATATTTTTCATTCATCCATACACCACATGCACTACTGACTTTTGCCTGACTAACACACCTCACTAGTTATGTTTCATTTTGATTAAATAAACCACTCTAATTAATATGATCCTGTGCGAGGCCTCCCGTTTTTGTTACCACCCCTGAGCCAGGTGTTTACGAATTCTTATTAAGCAGTAGTTAGAAAATACTTATAGTATAACTAATATTTAGTTCCCTGCTTGTTACTACTTTATTTAGTTACCATATAACTAAAAATATGTAGAACTGTTACAAAACAGGTACCATGTAAATTCAATTTAATTACACAGTATGTTGCAAGATTTGTAGAGAGTTTCAGCTTGTTGTTTAGCTTTCAGTGAAAAAGCTTAAGACTGAATGTATGTGTATTCAGCACCAAACAGCAGAAAGACAACGTTAGAAGCCAGTGAACATATTGGAGCAGGTTTAATTACTGCATAATAATCATCATGATTCAAAATGCTATTTAAAAGAAAAACACCTAAATTTATGCACAAAACAACATGAAAGGGTAAACAATCTCAACATTTTTGTATAAATTTGTCTTGTACATAAGATTATTATTATACCAGACCTTGAAGCAGATGAACCAAGTTTCAAAACCCCTGTTGTGCTGCTGCGTGCTGCAGTGCAACAACACAGCAATGAGCTCACAACAGCAGCATCAAAGACGGCCAGAATAAAGAAGCTAATAATTTCAGATAAGCTGTGACCAGCTTTTTTACACATGAACTCCTCCAATCCAAGCCACAGTGAATATTGTTTAATGTTTTCCATCCAGCACACTATGCGCATCTCTCTCTCTCTCTCACACACACACACACACACACCCCTACCTAAATACATGAACACATACAGAGAGAATTCACTGCAAGTCAGTTTTGACAATCATTTTCATTATAATCAAGGTCTAATGACGGGTGATCATTTTACAAATTGCTATGTCTTTTATATCATGTTATCAAAATCTAGATGCGCACTCAAATCTAAGACTGCACCCCAAATCCTTCAGTATTTATTATAATCTAACAGCAGCCATTTGTAACTATGGCTGCCATTCTTTTCAAAAGCTGGATACACGTCAGATCTCTGTAATTAAATTATTGTAAGTGTAATCTAACATCATGTCCAGTAGCTGTACCAAGTTTTTGTATGTGAAAAAGCTGTTATGAATCACTATTGGTTACAGGAATTGGCAGTTAAGTAGAAAAATTGACTTTTCTCATGTAAAGAGATTGTTGATAATTATATCAACAAAAGAGCCAATTAAAAATATAAGCCCATTACATGAACAGGCAAACTTCCAGTTTATATTGGAAATACATCAAGGAAAACAGCATGCCTTTTCAATCAAGCAAAACCACATTCTCTAAGATGTAGAAGGTTTTATTTCAGTCTAACTCAAACCTTGCGCTCTTCACTCTCCAGTTTGTGCACAATTGTGTCCTTCATTTCAGTTGCAAAACCTATTTTAGAAAACAAAATTCGACTGCTACATATTACATTGGGCATTTCTCAGCACAATAGGAGCAGGAGTTGAATAAACCATGGAAGCGTCCAAACTCATTCAGTAAACTTAATGAAGTCAAGTCTTGGCCTTTAATATGGCCAGAAAAAAATCATCAAACATAATCAACATAGCTGAAGGCAAATACAACTTCAGTGAGAATTTTTAATGACACAACATGAATAAATGCCATAGGCATAACAAGCACAATGATCCTGGTGTTGTCTCATCCTTGGTAGATTAGCAGTTCCACTCCAAGCATTTATTAGTTTTAGACTTAATTTAAACCGAAGTTACTCACCGAATGTCATAACTCATTTGTTAAATGTATGTGTAGGAGGAAGAACTGGAGGAAGAGTCCAGAGTTGGTCCAGAGTTCAGAGGAAGTTTACTTTGCATAAGATCAGGCTCCAAGCCAGAAACAAGCAAGGATAGTTGGTCCAGAGTTCAGAGAATGTTTGCTTTGCATTAGATCAAGCTCCAAGTCAGAAATAAGCAGGGATATACATGACATAACATGGCATATTACATAATGATCAGTCTAAAGCACAGAGAACTCACCTTCTCTTTTTACCAGAGAGTTAATGAGTAAATGAGAAACAGCTTACAGGCAGGTGGTCAATCACAAAATGTAGCCAGGTCAACTCACTGATGGTGTCTAGTGGACAGGAAATTTAACAATACAAACTGCAGGTACAACCAGACTTAGTGTGACATGCTGTGTGAAGAAACCATCTTCCATTCATTTTGTGTGACAACAACTGAATCCCACGATCCAAGCATGTCAAGCCTCCTCATGCTGAGAGGAATCCTGCAGCTTAAATCAACAGACACATATTTTCAAGTGAAAAATTGATTACAGCTTTTCATACAAAATGTTTTCAATTGTACTCTTCACATAGAGACGCACTGTTATCTCTCTATGGGGTTTATCAGAGTGTGTTGCACAGATCTACAGTAATTGGCTTAGTCTGGGTGCAGATTCATTGTAATAGTGCTGCCTGTAACCACCGTTCTTCTCTCATGTGCTGCACTTGTGACAAAACCTGGCAACACGCCTTTTGGGTTCAGACATTTTACCATATTGTCATAGCAGAATAAACAACGATAATAACATTTACAAAATTTAATAACAGCAGTGATGGCTGCATTCCACGTAGAGAAGAGCCTTGTATTGTGTGTGCTTGGCTCACTGCAGTGACCTATCTGGGATTCTTAATGAAAGTGACATTGTTCATAATATCACTTGTGTCTACTGACAGAAAAGTATATAACCCTGTCTGTCCTACAGAGCTGTTCATCTGAGGGATATTACTTACATGGTGCAGGCAAATGCAGGAGGGAACAGCATGGTTAGAGCTGTACACCTGACCTGCAGGACCCAGCAAGGCTAGCAGGCTAATAATAGAGGTTGTAAATTAAACGGCATCAAACATTTTACCATCATTAACATCTGCCACATCAGTACAGCCAAACAACATTCCTCCTTTTCCGCTGCTTGTATTATCCCACATGCAGCATAAATATCAACAATCAATATTTCATGAATGAGATGTCGGTTCCACCTCCTCTCTCCAATTGTGTGGACGCTGGAGGAACTCACAATCCCACAGGTCAAAGTTCAATCGGATTAAACTCTGGAGCAAAACAACAGAGGTGGGTCAATTTGTGAGTGATGGCAAATGAGTCTGACCTAGTTTCACATACACACAAATACAAAACAAAATTTGGTGAGACTGCACCTTTGAGCTGACAGCTTGAAATGTCATGGCATGACAAGCAGAGGTGTTACTCATAACATTAATGATGGCTCTGTTCTAAACTGTGACAGTATGACTGAGAGCAAACATCTCTGAGACATTTTAAACTGTAAAGTATTGATTGACTGAAAGAAATGCAGCCAGACTATCAACTGGACCTCTCTCTATCCCATAATCCTTTGTGTAATTATAGTTTAGCTGGTACTTAATAATTTGTAAATTTGACAAACATAGTATTTAGCTATTTAGCTAACCCCCTCATGTAGTCACCAGTCATTAGAAAATAAATAATGTAACGTGGGCCAAAAAAGCTCAAAACAAAACCATGCTGTAAGCAGCACATTTTTGTTTCTCTTTTCAGTTGCCTGGAAATTTAATATAGATAAACTGAGGTTATTCTGTGGTCCATCTGTGTGCTGAATTTAAAGACCTCACACTCACACCATAAACTCTGATATTTTGAAACTTATCATGCCAGACTTTATAACTGTATTTTTTATTCTCTTGACAAACTTTTTCAGTCACGGATCTCATGTCTCAGTTTTAAAATTTGCATAGTTTGGAAACACGATATTACTTTATACATTCACTGGAAGAAAAAAAATGAAAACATGTTTTTATGTTTTTTTAATAAGCGATAAATGTTCTAAAGGAAGGTGTTTGTTTACACTGCTCACTGCATGGCCACCATGTCTATATAATCTAAACACTTTGATGTTGGAAAAGTTCAGTACTTTGATGACAGATTCTGCAGGAAACACATTATTTCACTCCTTTTTCTACAGGCAATATCAGTAGGATTGTGGCAGTTAGCATGTACAAAAGAAAATAACATTTTAAAGCCTTTAATCTTACTTCAAGTCATTTTTTAAATTTCAGCTGGAACTGAGGATGTCAGTGGGTGTTCAGATTGAATTGAAACACCATCTCCTTAGGTTTACCTTTTACCCAAATCCATTTGTAGAATTACCTTCACCCATATTTTATACTTTTGAAATTGCAGACAGTATCAAGAAGGCAACTATTTGTCATAATAACTGATCTGCAGTGCAGTTTTTGGGTAGAACCACACTCCACTGCAATGCTGGCATGACCTATGACCAATGACTTTAGTCATTAGTCAATCACCTAAGTGATTCAAAAAGATCAGCCAGGATTGGCAACATATGTACAGTTTCTAGACATTACTGACTGTGCTGTGTGTACATTTGACTTGGGGAGTTGTGGTGCACACTGCTTCACTAAAATGCATGGTGTAATTGGACCTTCAATTCAATGTTTCAGCTGGATGCTGACTTTGCATGTTCTTCTTGTGCCTTTGTGAGTTCTCTCTGAGTATTCTGGCTTCCCACCATCATCCAAAGACTTAGTAGTTGTACTTAGGTTGATCTGTGACTCTAAATTGCTCCCACCCAATGACATCTGAGATAGACTTCTGCACTCTCATGACTGAGTACAAGTGGTTAGGATAATGGATGGATGGAGAGTCAGGTGCCATTTATTTAAGGTCCCACAATTCATACTGTCCACACAAAAACCAAGCCATGAAGTCCAAGTAAGTCTCTGCAGACTTCTGCAATAAAATTGTGGTGAGACATGAGATGAGATCAGAACAAGGTTATAAAACCATTTCTAAAGCTCTGATTTTTCCCAGGAGCACAGTGGCCTCGATAATTGTTAAACTGAAGAGGTTTGGAACCACTGGGACCAGGAAAATGAGTAACCAACAAGAAGGAAGTTGGTCAGAGATGCAAGAATCCTACAGTTAATCAAATAAAACTTAGAGAATAGCGAACCAGCTGGAAGAACAGCCATCTCCATAACACTCCACCAATCAGGCATTTATGGTAGAGTGGTGAGATGGAAGACACTTACAGTGAGAGGCAAATGAAATGTAAATGAGACATTTCTATTTTGATTTTTTATAAATTAGCAAAATTTCCAACAAACATCTTTTCACTTTGCTGTTGGGGGTTATTGAGTGTATATTGATGGGCAAAAATACAGTTTTATCCATTTCAGATTTACAACACAATAAAGTGTAGGGGTCCGAATACCTTTCAAAGCCATTGTAATTGATCTCTTGAAACCTTTCACTGATTTCGATTGATCTCAGGCAAATTCAATAGCTGAGGGTAGAACATGTTAATCGACTCTGCAGAGAAACAACCTCCCCTATCCCCAAGCTTGGACAACATTTAGACGCCTGATATCGCTATTGACCAGCGGCCATCATTGAGATTCCACCACCTATATTTTAAGGAAGGATCTCCTTGCTGCTCGTGTCACTATTCTCCATGCCCTGTGTAATGCATCACACCATACCATTTGCATTTAAAACACCCCTTTTTTTCTGGCATTGCACACTGTGTGTCGGGATCCGAGTCGATATTGCAGTGGGCTCCTAAGGAGAATGGATGGAGCCGGTAATGAAGGCGAACCACCAACACAAACACATCGCCCAGTTGTTCCTCAACCCAGCGCTGAGCAGCACCTGGAGTCGTTAGTTTTAATTAGCGAAGGGGAGTGATAGGAGCTCCGCTCCCCTCCCACCCACCAATCCCCTCTTGCATAGAGCGACTGAATACTGATTCTACCTCATACTGCTGTGCCTCTTCCTTTGGTTTATTAATGGCCTTTAATTCATGTACTGTACCTGATTCAAAATGACTTATTATACCACAACGTTTATATAAATCTGCATTACATCAAAATATTGTTTGTTTGGATGAAAAAATAAATAATCAGGCCAACATTTTGATGAGCTAAGTGGGACTGGTTGTTTCCTTCTTTACCAGTTGCTATGATATAAAATACCTCTTCTAATATGAAGCATGCATGCATGTTCGCTGTAAAAGAGGTACGTCAGCTGAGTGGGGGTGATATGTGGTTTACCAAGTGGGCAGCTCTCCACAGATATTTCACAGAATTAACCTCCTGACAGTTGAGGGAAAGTTGAGTGGATTCCAGCATCCTTAAACATTTCCAACTCTGCTCTCAACACTGATAAAACCTGAAGTCACCTACACTGTCCTGACATTCTGCCCACACACTGCACAGATGCCTTGTTAGCTGCAGCACAGGAAAAGCAAGTGCACCGTCCTCTAAATTCAGGAAAAAGCACGAGATTAGCCAGTAGGCACAGATAATGTCTTGTGATATTTCAGAAAACAGTATTTTAAATCTCATGTTTGTCTAATAATATTACAGTTCCTATGATGGCTTCTCCGAGTTTATCTATTTTATTCTTATTCAAAGCTACATTTGGAGGATTTGGTTCCTGATAGGATCACTCCGCTTCACCCCCACCCCGTCCCTGCTCTCCACCGAGGCATATTTTATGATTTACATTATCTATCAAACCTTCCATTCCCTTGCTGTCACTAGACACAGCCTTCTAGCCTATCACAATAGCTTAGGCTCTACCTCACAATGCATGCATGCCAAAATGAGGAAGGAAAGCAGCAGAAGTTTTGACTGACTTATTTCTGAAAAATAAGTCCAGTGTTTTGGAAACCTGTAACACTCTGCCAATCGCATTGGTATGTAAAGTCCTATCTTGGTTCAGACATGTGGAACTTTTTTTTCCTTTTTCCAAAGCTATTTGAGTCCCTGCCAAACTGTGTAAATGTAAAGCATACAAGTGAATTGCAAAAGTATTGTAAGCTCCCACTTCAAGCCCACTTTGGAATATGAGGCAACTTATGTGGGTAAAGTAATGCATCTGTAGTGAAGCACAGTCTCTGGACCTACTTCTAACATCGTTTGCCTCTGGGACTGGAACGGAACAGAAAAATGAATATACAGAAAAATGAATTTAACCTTAGGCAATATTCTTATATTCTTGGAATGTAACCATATACACACTATAAACACACACTCATGCCTGAATATGCATACTGTACACTCTCACATTACCCAGCAGCTTTTCAATATCTCACTGCTTCCCAAAACCTGTACGAAATTGTGTCCCCTCACATGCTATACAGTACTGCATATAACCATGTGGTGAAATCTGCATAAATCATGTCAGTGTTACTTAGACTTATATTACCCATGGGAGGGCTATCTGTTTGAGTGCTATGCAGTACCCCCTGGTCTATGTTGATTATATCAAACAATGTGAAGCACGGCTGGAATACATAAGGAGATTGGGTGCATCTCCTCCCGTGGCTGTACTGTGCAAGAGGCCGCTTTATCTCAGGGCCCAGTTTAATGCGCCAGACTTTGGAGGAGCCACCCTGGGGTGGATAGATAGGGCTTGTCATTGTTTTACTGGCTCACACTCCACTATGGAGCTGTACAGGCTCCCCTGTGTGCCTCTAGTCAATGTAACAGTGGTACAAAATCATACGGCATGGATTTGTCATTCTAGCTTTCACACATGCTCCATCACTCACCTGCCAATGTGGGCAGAGACACTAAAGTGGATGTTGTTTAGTGTTGCAAACTTTTTACTTTTAAAGATCAGCGTGAAAGCTTTAAAAGGTAAGGTCGTCCTTTTCTATTCCCTACCCCCAAAAAATACATTGCCTGTTTTGACATGTCAGCACTGTTTTAAAAAAGACGTGTATACAATCATGCTTGTAGTAAAGGAATTACATTGAAGTTATAACTGAGGGAGTGTGCCATGAACTGAGTGGTCGAATTAGTTCTGGATTCATGTAACAAACTAATACAAGGAATATACATTGCTCTGAGATCATGCACCACTGCATTTTCATGTAATATTATAATGCTGTAGATGGCTTACTTAATGTGTTCTCACACTCTCACGTAGTCTCTCCCTGAGCCTTCATTCACATCTATCACCATGAATGGCTGGTGGCCTGAAACAAGCCTGCCCTCATATAATGGATGGTTCTGATTAACCGCCTCTGTGTATATGCTCGTCAGAGGCACGGCAAGTTGAGTGCTATAAGGCTGGTGATTTGTAAGGTCACGTGTGGCAGTACAGTGGGGACGAATATTAGCAGGCCGTTTGGAGTCCCAGGAGAGCGGTTTCCTGCTGACGGCGCCATATCTGTAGGCAAATGTGCCCTTGTCTCTAGTGCCACAGTTCTTGCCCGAGTAACTTCCTTTTAGACTTCAAAATTTGCTTCGGATTGCACCATCTATTGATCCTTTTCCATCCCCCACCGTTGGCATATTCCTCTCTCAAGACACCCCACTACTTATTCTTCAGCTTGCGTCCCTGTTGCATAAACATCCCTATGTTATTTCCTTTTGTTGAAAATGCTATTTCATTTCAGTTCAATTCAGATAGCACCTGGATGGTTATGGGTTAGAAAAACAAAACAAAATGGGTGTTTCTCTCAAAGCAGCTAAAGCTGGAAAAAGGAAGAATTCTTTTATATTAAAATAGGTCAGTAAACAAAACAGATGTGAATATTTTTTGGTAAAAAGTACATGTGCTGACTTGTGGCCAGCCTCTCTCATGGTGCAGACTCTCTAAGGATGCTTGAGACATAAAGCATTATGGAGAAAAGTACATTTGAAGATCCTGCTGGAGGAAAATCATCCCTAATTAACAAAAGCCTTGTCTCTTTTCTCATATGCATACTCCTCCCAAATTCCGTACATCCATTTTTGTAATTCTGAACTGATTGCCTAAGAGAAGGCCTAAGAGGGATTTACTAAGCATCTCTTGAAAGCTTGAAAAACGTCAGTGATAACAACACGGCATTATTTGTTTTTCATGTCACCTCGGAGGGATTTCAAGGAAGGTGTTTCTGTTTGTTCCCTGAGCAGCTACTGTAGCTTAATCCAACCTTTGTTGTATGCATTATATGCTTTTGAGTGTGTGTGATCTCTCAGCACTTTCATGGCAATTTAAATGATCAATAAGCTGGCGTGAGCAGCTGTCATGTCACCCCCAGTTCTGAGAGTAAGATTCTCAGAAAACATGATAATACAAACTCCACATAGGGGACAAAGGCCTCTAAACAGTTCCTCTTGTCTCCTCTCGGTAGAAATCGGGTGATACAGACTCAAAGAGTTATTTATTAGACACACACACAGCATCTCCCCAAGCTGCTGATTCAGCTCTCTAGTGGCACTCCAAAGCACAAATCAGCAAACCTAAGCCTCATTCCCCAAACATCCATCTATCCCTGCTCATGCCCCTGTGAGGACATACAGTATGCATATGTCATCTGTTGCCACAAAATGTCCCACCTACACTCACGCTTCTTCAAGGCAATAGCATTCCCGGAGCCAAATGGCTACTCTAAGGCACAGCTGTGAGGGTCCCCTAGGTCCTCAAATGTGACTCCTGGAAAAACATCTCCGTCTGTGATCACTACGCATGACGAGTTAAATGGAGAGGAACAGAGTTTTGGGAAAAGGAGCAGAGATACACCCAGCTGTTCCCCCAGTTGGAGGTAGTGTGCCAATCCTTGCTTTAGTTGCTTTACCTTGTTAATCCACTGCCATCACATGTATCCTACATGTGACTATTGTGACCAAAGTTCACATCACATGCTGGATAACTTTTCTTCCAACCCACAATATTAAGCAAATTACCTGTGGAGAAACAACACAACCACAAAGAGACCAAAAAACAGACAAAGCTGAGACAACAAACAACACACACAGAAGAAATGAATCAAATGTTTGAATGCCTTGATTGGTGCTCAGATTGGTCATAAAATGTAATCTGATCTTCGTCAAAGTCACAAATATAAATAAATAGCATTTCTAAGCCAATAGTGGGAAATATAAGTGAAACGGTTTTTATTACTTGTTGAACCACTTGAGCTTCCTGTAGCTGTGAATTAGAACTGCATAATGTCAAGGAGGAGTTGAGAGCATTCTCCCTTAGCAAAGTTAAAATGATTCTACTCAAGTGAATACATCAACAGAACAACTCACACCAGATCTCCTAAGAATATGGTTCAGTGGAAACAGTTGTTTGAGGTAGAATGGTCCAAAGTCTAAAATATTATCTTCCTTTTTCCACCATCACTTTGTATGTTGAATGGATGACAAATACATAAAATATGTGTTTTATCAGCTAAGACACATTGTGTTTTTTGATATTTGTAGCTTTGGTGAAGACAAGATCGCATTTCAAGACCAATTTATGCATAAAAACAAGAAATGTACTTTTTCTCTTTTACTTTTTCATGCATTGTTAGTGCATGTAGGGCTTTTTACATGTCTGTGTTGAGGTGGTCCATCGTTGTTTGAAGGCTGTTTGAAGATGGTAGCAAGCTGTCTATTCATATTATTTCCTATTAGAATATATAAAGTTGCTTAATTGACATTAATTTATCACACTAAATGTTAATAATACACATTAATAATAATTCCTTATATTACTGTGAGGAATCAGGGTATCAAATTCAGTTTTCAATTTTAAACATAGTTTTACTCATGTCTAAATGCCTGATTAAAGGGCTGTACTGAAGCTGTCAAGGCCAAAACTACAAGAAAAAACTGTTGCTGTCAGAGAGACTTTTCATTCTCTCATCTTCTCTAGAAACAGTTTGTGGGAACATAAGGTCCCTGGGGGGAACCTGTATAAAAACACACTTCCTGCTCCTCCTGTTTTATGCCCCCCATTATTCTAGCAGGGCTGATAAAGCATCGACTTCTTAGCTTGTAAACCATTATGACCTTTAGCTGTTTTCTGTAGACTATAATGGCATGACAAAACAAAGTCATTTACCCATGACTATTTACTTCTAGTGTCTAGAACACATTCATAAAATGAGCATTATTCTGTTCTATATAATTCAGGCGACACAACCAATGACTAATTAAACGTTAATTTCACTGTCACTTCGTCTTTTAAAGATATTAAAACATCACTGTCATAAGTCATCACAGGACAGCAGTCAATAAATTCCTAATCATTCAACTAGGTCATTTTGAAAAACAATATAACTGATCTGGGCCTCTTTATTCAGTAGCATCCTGGGGTGCTTGGGTTATTTTTAAAGAGCACTTCATTTCTCAAGCGTAATATCTCTTTCTTCTTTGCCTTCTGAGCCTCCCTTAAAACATAAATCCACTCTAGACTAGCGTGCTCTGCAGTCCGCGACGATTCCGCCGTCTTGCAGATTAAGGCAGAGTGATCCAAACAACTTGGCAACACTCTCCCTGACACTGCACTGATTTGCAAACTGATTACCATGTAAGTAGAAAAAAAACACAGCAGTGAATCTGAAGAGGTGTCAGGTTTTTTTTTTAATCTAAAAAAAGCTGCGTATAACACAGAAAGTAGGAAAGCGGCAGAAGTTGACAGAGGAAGGGAAAGGAAAAAGAAAGACAAGAGGATGATGAGGAAAGGACAGAAGGAAGAAGAGAAAGCTACCATACTAGCACTGATTGGGATGGTGAGTAATACAAGATGGGGAGAAAATGAGGAGTAAAGAAGAAGATGGGGTTAGCTACTTTTAGGCAAGCTAAAATGAGGTGGGAGGAGGGTGGTTGAGTATGATAACTCCTCCATCTCTCCATAAAAGTATATAAAGTTAAGACAATGTGAGATTTTTGAATGAGTAGTGTGAAGAAGGAAAACTCCACAAATAACAGATGCTGTGGGGTGAGACAAAGTCAAAAACATAAAGGCATCAACAACAGAGGAGCATCGCCAAAAATAAATGTCATGGAAAATGCTGTGATCCCATGTTGTAGTGGGGGAGTCTTACATTTGTGTGTGTTTGTGTGCTCAACCATAAGCCTGCAGCCTGCTTCTTGATATGGGGCCGGGCCACAGTCCAGAGAGCCCAGGTAATTTGACGGATTGTCCACTCAGGCCGGTGGTGCTTGCAGTTCTCCCTTGCTAGGGATTGTTTCCCCAGGCTTGTTTGGGCAGGCTGGCATGCAGACATAAGATGAATAGCAACTCCTTCTCCAGGCCTGTCTGTCTCTGATCCGTCCTCGCTGCACCAAGGTCAGCCAGCCACAGAGTCATGTTGAATGGGAATGTAGGTTTGGGAGTAATGGTTGGCTGGATGTGTGTGTGTAAGAGAGAGAGGCAACACATGTCAGAGAGCCTACAAACAAGGCACATGACTTCAGTCTAAGCAGTGTGTGTATGGTCGGGTGTGCCAAGTGATAAAAGATGTGGAAAAACACATCAAACGCCATCAGCATGCTGCTGAGATGGAGCCTGCCAGCATGAAGTTTGCTTGGCCCACCTGCAGTTAAATGTGTTGGTCTTGCTATGGTTTCTGCAGTTGCACAGACTAAAACCAGGCCAACTTCTTGTGTTTACCCTATTCTCTTCTTTGTGTTAACAAAGAATTAATTGTCAAGTTTGATGGGAAGCATAAGGAAGACATTTATAGACTCAGTTTAATTATTTTTATTTATTTAATCATATGTACATAGTGTGTGTTCTTTAGATTTTTAAACCCAATGAAGACATTTTACCAGCCAAACTGATCACCACAGAACAATTGAATACAGTATATTAGAAGACCTATGTTTTATTGATTGAAGGAAGTGCAATTTTTTAGTATCCCACACAAGTTAAAGGAAGGTATTTGAGCTGGTTAATGGGAAATTAGATAACGACTGTGGTTTTCCTTAATGTTTATTGAGTAAAAATTAAACTATTCCAATAGTTTACAAGGCCACAGTCTTTCCATAACTGTATATATATATATATGGAGAGAGAGAGAGAGAGAGAGAGAGAGAGAGAGAGAGAAAGAGAGAGAGAGATTATGCTTATATTTAAAAAGAAACATTTACATTAAATAATATTATGTTGGACCCAAGCTCTAATCTCCAGAACAGAGGTCTGACCTACTAACAAGTTAAATAAACTGATCTCTGCAACGTTCAACCTCTTTAGGAAAAAGGATGTCAGAATGTTATATGCTAGAATAAAGGAAAACTGTAACGCTATAATATCAAAGATGCAGAGTGTTCCTCACCAACAATACCTTTATTCAAACAGAATAAAGTTCAAAACAGTTCTTGCCTTTAGCCATTACTGTTACTCTCTACACCCACATGCTTAGCTGTGTATGTTTGTGGTCTGTTTATGTGTATGTGTGTGTGTATTTGCATTTGTGAGGACTGCATGTGTACATGTGTGTCAGTGCGCATATGTGAGTCTCATGAGTGTACTGTATAAATGTCACTAGATCATCTCTTTGTGGATGAGGCAGAGTAAGGATAGCTCAGAAAAATCAATTTTTGCCCCATAAGGGGAACATAAAACCACACAATGTTTTTCAAAGTAAGACTTAGATCATGTGACATCATTTCTGATGAGTAATATACTGTAGATGAAACAAGAATTGCAACAAATACGTATGTTTCAACACTTGAGTATATGTTGGAAAGGTTTTTGCAGTGATTTTATTTGTCTCCTTATTTACAGTAAGAAGATGTGTGAAACACGTCTGTAACTTTTTGTAATATGAGGCAGCAACGAGAAAGTGATATTTTTCCAACTGTGCAGCCCAACATTGAATCTTTTTATTTCTCAGTTTCATCAGCCCTCACTTCACCTTCGTCTCACTCACTCTTCCTCTTAACTAACTTTTTCCACCTCTTGTCTGCCACCCTCTCTCCCCATTCCCGCAGCCCCTTGTTCAATCTCTGCACTGTCAGTTTGCAGCTCTCGCTTCTCCTTCAGTCATTGATCACAGGGGCAATAGCGTAGTGTTTGCTGGTGTGGAAATGTGTGTCTCAGTAGGGAGGGAAAAGAGATCAAACACTTTAATTACTGCAGGCTTGTAGGTGATGCCAGCTACAGACAGCAGTCATGTAACAAGGACAGGTTGAAGAGAAACACCCGGGCAAACATGAATGAATCAGAAAAAATACCTTCTTTACCGAGATGCACTCTCTCTCACACTTGTACACATACATCAAACATCATGAATACCTTGCTGTTCTTGCGTTCATCCATCCTGCTGACACGTATGGGTCCTGAATGTGTATGCTGGGGTAAAAAAAAATGCTGCACATATTTGTAGGTGAGGAAATCAGTTCCTGGAGTGTGCATACACACCATACGCATAAGCAAATGTGGCAGGCCTACTGGTCACCCATACATAAACAGTCAAACCCACCATGTGCATACTGCATATATATATATATTCATAAATCATATTTCCTGTCCCCATCAACCTAGCCAGCATGATCAGCCAATCTTCCAATACCCTGTGCAACCGAAAAACTGATTGCCATTCAGCCTTTATTACTCAGCTGATTCATTTGTAATATCTGCACTGATCCTTGAGAGAACTATGTGGAAAGCGGGAAAAGGCTGACACAGACTAGCACTATGATTGATGCTTTGGCTTGCTTGTCCCAGTGCTGATTGAGAGCTCCAGGCATTGTGGGGAACCATCTCTCTACTTCACTGGTTTCTACTCCTAGTCAGTCAAGACTGCACCAAGTGTCAACCAGCTGATCAGATGTGTGACTTGTTAGAAGTACAGGGTTTATAAGACTGAGAGTTACAGGTTGGAGCAAAGGCAGCAGAAAAGACAATGTGATGCTTGAATGTAGTAATTGAGTGTGCAAGGGAAAAGAATGAGAGACTGTCATAGCGAAGTAATAGATAGGATCAAACAGGTTAATCATAAAAAGTCAATTACTTTAACATCAAAACAAGAGCACAAGATAAAGTATGAATATTCTAATTACACCAGCTACACAAAGCCTTTTGCTGGTGGGGCACTGTCAGAATTGTTCAGGTTGCTTTGTTTATGAGTTACTGGCTTAATGAGGAAGTTATCTCGATACCGAATTTTTAGTGTGGGCATCTGGAGTTTTTTAATTTTTCCCTCGAAAAAAAATTTAAATGAAGTAGGAAAAATGTAATTGAGGAGACTAATTTCATCATATTGTTTGTGAACACTATTTATATTTTCATTGAGATCCCCGACAAGAGGCGCTGTCCCTCAAAGGCCACGATGAAACAGAAGAGATAATTAGAGAGATATGGGAAATAATGTGTGTAAAAGAATTATTGCCTTCTCTGTGGTTCATCATTTCTTACTGCACAGGATTATTTTTATCTACTTAAATGTTCTGTTTTACCAGTCCCACGGGCACTACCAAAAACACATCAGCTTTATGGTTGTTTGGTCTGGCTTGCACCACAGAAATGGATTTTCTTTCATGAAGAGGTGAGGTCTTTGATATGGTGGATCAATTTTTCAGAAGTGTTTTTCTTTGATAAACAAGGGTATTTTCCTCACTGGGTGAGCACAGGCACAGGCTTGGATCTAACCCAACACAGGTTGGAATCCACCAGCCAAAGACGTTATGGAGAAAATAAAGATTGAGGGAGGTGTTGGGTCATGAAGAGGAACAGATGATGATGGAGGCAGCAGCAATGAAGAGTAGAGAATAAATATTTATGTTCTGTAATGTTTCTGCTTGACAGATTCTATATTATATTTGAATGTGCTACACCTGAACCATGAGAAATGTGCTGGCAATGAATTGCACACTGCACCAATAAAGAACATGAGGGGATTTGGAAAGAAGAAGGTGGGGTAAACAGATAGGGGGCTGTACAGAGAAAGAAGGGAAGAAAGAGTGAAAAATAAGATAATGAAACAAAGAAAAGAACAGATGTGAAAGGAGGAGCAGGAGGAGGAGATACAAAGTACCGCCGGACAGAAATTGACATCACGGGCATGGCAAATGGGACAGCGTACTTCAAGCAAATCGAGATAGTGTACACAGGAAGAGATGGCAAAAGAATGAAAGAGAGAGATACGTGGCCTGCAGAGTGAAGGGTATGAAATGAATAGAGCCAGGGGACCCACTGGAGTGTGTCCTCGGAGGACATGTGCGACTGGGTCAGGGAAAAGACTGGGCTGTGGGAGCAGGTCAGGTCTGCAGAGCAAGGAAAAGAGAATAGATGAACAGGGCCTATTAACTATGCAACAGTTCCTGGACAGGAGAGCCCAGCAAGGTAACAGTTGGAATCTGCAAAGGGAGAAACTGGAAAGATGTTTTTAGTGGTAATATGCAAACACAGCTTTCGACATTTCTGTGGTGCCATCTGTAGTGAGCTGTGCTGTATTGCTTTATTCTGTCAGTACATCAATCAGTGTTTCATCCAATAATTACAATGATGTGATATAAAGTTAGCTATTAGTTATATACTAGTTAGCTATTAGTTATATACTAGTTA
>OMLM01020503.1:124971-147697 GCA_900302695.1 Helostoma temminkii | reverse complement strand
GAAAAATTATTAATTATATATATATATATATATATATATATATATATATATGTTAATTATTATCAATTATATATGATAAAGTTATATCATAACACTTGACCAAATATAATTATTATTGAAATTATAGGAAAAATAAAATATAGGACTGTATTCTTTTTGTGAAAAATCTGTACTATAGCAACAGACAGTTTTACATTTTTTAGATAAACTGTAACTGATAAACTGTAATCTTTTTATCCTTTTTAGTCAGGGGAAAATTTTCTTACTTCTCAAGCTTAATAAGGCAATTAAAAACCTGCTGGGTTTGCTGAAGAATTAATTATCACAAAGCTGAAGAAAGGCTATTTTTCTTAGCTTGTGAAAAGTAGAAGTTTTGGAGGAATGTACACGGATCTTTAAAAGCAATGTTAATCAGTTTGGGATCGATAGCAGATCCAATTATTTGTTTCCAGTCTTTCTCATGAGGTGTCTTTTCTGTCCAGCACAGATGCTCCGGTAAAAGTGTGACCAGACAGACAAGAAAAAAACAGCTCGCTCATTACGGTTTTCTACAGCAGTTCATCTAAATGCATTTATGAGCTGGTTATAGGTTGAATCACTGATGTGGAAAATTGGCTGTAAAGTGCAGGTCTGTATTTAAATGTAATTGTCAGAGGTGATCATTTTAAATCCTAGATTCATTCCTAAATTTTAAAGTTTTACTAATAAAACCAATAAAAAATGTGAGAATTTAAAGTTGTGCAGCGCAAGTGTATAAAAACGAAGAAGAATTAAATGAGGCATCATGTCGCAAACTGGGATATACTATAAATGTGAGGAAAAAATTCATTTTGAGAAAAAATTTGATATCCTGTACAACAAAGGCAAATTGAAAGAGGGGAAAAGTCATATTCACATCAGTCTAATTTTACTTGGGTGCATCAAATGTCTTGCAGTAATTGCAGTGCTCCATGGTGGTTTTAATCCATGGGGAATCTGCAACGTCTACTGTTTCAATCTCCCCTGTGCCATGAAAAATGGAGGCAGATAGAGACGGAATCAGTGAAGAAGTTTTGCTTTGCCTTTTTCTTTGCTGAATCAGAATGTTACAAATGGTAAAATCTGGAAAACCTGTGTATTAAAGTTAGAGGTATGTTAAAACATTTTCTATTAATTCAAATAGTGTTCTGTAATGTGAAAAAGTTCCAGTTCCACTGACAGATACTTTCCAGTCACTTTTAGTTCACTGTGATATTGTTAAGTCACTCTGGGTCTCGCTGACCTCCACATTTTATGTGTAGGCAACCCTTCCCAGCTCCCATGCACACACAAGCAGATTGTAGGCTTCCTGCCCAGCATAAATGGTAGGAAGCCAAAGTAACGGAGTGGCTGGTGAGCATAGTTGAACATCCAGGAAGCCAGAGAGAGCCAGATGTTTTTCCCAGGAGTTGGCAGACAACACTATGGAGGAACTGCCAGTGAATATTGGACCTAATTCAACAGGTGGTGAGAAAGAACGCTCCAGATAATTACCTACGTTGCTCTTTTGGATGTGTAAGCAATCATTGGTAACTGTTTGCTAACAAATTAACCCTGTGATAAATTGATAGTTTATTGAAGCTTGTTGTTTTGTGTTTATTTTGGAGTCTACTTTGTGCCTAATAGTGATACATAATGTTTTAAGCTGGTTTAACTGTGAAGCTAATACAGACATAATAGACTCCGACCAAATGTTTCTTCGCTCACTTGTGTGTTTCATGGACTCTTGTTCATCGTCATTGACATCCATATTGCAGCCTGGGACTATATGCATAAGTATGCCAATGCACTTTAATGCCATACAGTGTCGAGAGGAAGCATGGGTGTGTGACAGAACTGCATGACGGCTGGCAAAGCTCTGGCAAGCCATATGAATGAAAGTGTCTTCCTTGCTTCTCCTAAATATGCTCAAACAGAGACAAAGATGGAGGCTGCCGACTGAAACACTCAAATGGACAGCCCTGGGATGCTGAGAGAAAGTCAAACTGTTCAGTGCAAAGTAGTTAGGGGCTGGAGCTTTGACTGTCTGCTCCATTAATGGAGAGTTGAGCAGGTGAGTACTGCAGTGGTGCAGAGCCTGGCATATGCCAAGCTAGAGGGGTGAGGTTGGCACAGCAGACCCCCTGCCTTCAGTGTCATCTGTCACCTTAGGAAAGTATGTGTGCTAGTGTGTGTGTGGTTTATTTGTGTGTGTGTGTGTGTGTGTGTGTGTGTGTGTGTGTGTGTGTGTATGGAGGTGCCTAGCAGGGTGATGACAGAAAAGAAGATGAGGAAGATGAGGAAGAGGGAAAAGGGCAGAGTAGAGGGCAAAAACATGGAAGAGAATGAACAGGCAGACACAGTACTGTATCGGCTCAGAAAGGTAGAGAGGAATAATTTATAATTCAGAGCTGAGACTCAGTTTCCAGATAGGTGAATAGAATAGAAAAAGAGTATGCTGTATGTTTCAAACAATAATGAGAAGAGCCCACATTCCCAAAAAATGTTGGTGCATGCAACGTATTGTGATAGCAATTTGTAAGAGGTTATCTATGAAATGCTTATCTCCTCTAACAGCATACAGGATGGGTGTTAATTCAGAAAATACCTCTATGGGTCATATCAGAGAGGATTCAGAAAAATGGATTTGTGAAAACTGTCTTATTGATAGAATGTGTTCTCAGTTAGATAATGAATAATAATAATAATAATAATAATTCACACAACCCTCTCGTGATATCACCGTATGTACGTTCAGGACATTGTACATTCAGGAGGCCAAACACAACTTCAAATTATTTCTCAGTTCAGCTGTATAAAAATAAATAAATCATGGTTTTATGTTTTACAGCCAGTTTCCGTTGTCCCAAGTGGTCCAAAAATATGTCATTACACAATTTAGAATTGGCTCAAATTGGGGTATATTATAAGGCTTGGATTATGGGGTTCAATTACACATGCAGAGATCCGTTAAACAGGATCGTGAGACTATGAACATCTGTTTGTCTGTTTGAACATCTGAATATAATCAAGAAAGTTGGAAATTATTTCCCAAGTCCTTTATGTTGGACGGCTGCGCAAATTAAACCTAGTTTTTCATCTGGTTACAGGCACTTTCTCTGGGGTTGAGGTCAGGGGAGTTACCTGGCAGGGATTTTGTCTCTCCTCCCATCAATGAATGTATTAGATGTTGTTGCAGAATTGTTAAATACCTACTCCCATTAATGGTTTCATTCTTTAAAACAGTACAGACTCTGATTAAATGCGCCTCACACCATCATGCTGACAATTTTTACCTTGTAATGTGCCTGATAGCGGGACACACCACTCAGTCATTGCACTACTTTGAACCCTTCTCTTACTAGTGTAAATGTGCTTTCATCAGAAAACATAGCCTTCCTCTAGTTCTGCGATGTCCAGTGTTGGTATAATTTTCCGAAATCTACACATTCTTTTTTTTTTTGCCCTTAGATAGAAGAGGCTTCTTGGCAGCATGCCAACCTGGAAATCCCTGATTCTTTTGGAGCAGATGCTGGACAGTTCGTTCAGATGCACTATGGAGAAGATCTGGATGCTTTTTTTTCTTAATCCAGCAGTTGTGATCCATGGATTTCTTATCCCTTCACGCTTAAAGATGGCATCTGTTCTCCTTGTAGTTTTCCTTGGTTGACCTGAGCCTACTTTTTTTCTTGGTGTGACACTGGGCGGCAAAGACGCAGCTAGCCTTTTTTTTTTTTGCGACCACTGTATTTATTGGGTTGATAGTGACAAAACTACCTGACAACATACTGTTCGCAAAGCATTTTCAGAAGCATCCATTTGGAAGCCACATCCTTGCCAAATGACATTGATGAGCTTTCTTGTCTCACCACATTTACTGTCACTAAATCTTCATTTTTCTGTCAAAACCAAAAGCTTCCCTTTGAGGAGGTGAAATAAAGATAGCTGATAAAGAAATGTGCATTCAGCTGAGCAGAATATCAAGACAGTCAAGCATAGAGGTACTAGACTTTATCATTCAAATAATGCAAGCAATTTCCCATTTTTATTTGTCCTGTCCTTTTTTCCTTTTTCATGACAAGCTGCAAAGCCAGGCTCTTACATGACACACAATCTTTTTCAGCCCATAATGCCCTATAACACCCTCTTGAGTCCCAATTTAATATCCAACAGTAGAATGAATAGTAGTTGAGGGACTTACAACCTACGATGCTTGCTTTCTTCCTTTTGTAATCAACGTATAAAAGACATGCTTTAATCATAAAGTAGTAAAACCAATCTCCAATGTGGATCCAGAATGCATAGAAACATTTGAACATTTATTGTGCCGTCTGAATTTCTGGTATATCTGCTTTTATAGTTTGTCTCAACAATGGAAAACTTCTGAGGATACTTCTCATTAAAATACATATAACTTATAACTTTCAATTACAAAATAATTTCCAATTAGACCAACATGTATCACAACAAAATCACATGCATCAAATTTAAAAAGACAGTATTTAACGTGAGTGTTTGGTCAGATAAATCACTTTTTAATAGAGTGTCTGTTTGAGGAGGTTGATCCTTCAAAGATGCTACCTAACTGTCTCCATCTCAGTTTTGCAAAGACCTCTCTTCACCTCCATCATTGTTCTCTGAAACATTTTGTTCTGACTACAGAGATTTAAGATCATGCCTGTCTGCCTTCTTTTCTTTTCTTTTGCCTCAGGGCACAGTATGTCATCATGCAGAGCAGGTATTGCTGACATGGTGTGACGTTTAGGTGAGAATGCACAATGGCCTTGCAGGTCACTTTTATTCATTATCAAGCCGAGATCATGACGAAATATTCTGCACAGGTGTTAATATGTGTCACTTGCGCTGTCCCTGTTGAGCTTCAGTCAAATCTCCAAAGTTTAGGATAAATTAATCTGCCTACAGCCAGATGAGCTGATCATTTATTCCAAAATTATTTCCTCTGCTTTTAATTCTCCCCAGAATGCTCCTGTTGTGCTTTGAAATTATCGCTTTGGATTTTGATATGGTGCTTTCTGTGATAATCTAACAACATGCAATTTTAAATTGCTTTTGGTTAAGACGTGTGGCACAGGTCACTAAATATAATTCCACTTTATCGGTGCCTTAAAGTCTAATTAAGATGATTGTTTTTAATACATACATTGTTAACAAATGAGTGTGTGTGCTTTGACCTGTGTAATCCACCCCACAATAATTAGCTTGGTGGCAATGTTAGTCATGTTGTGACGGAGTGAACAATCTAATCAGTGGCATAGAGAAATGTAACACTAGACAGACCTCCTCTCTTCTATAATGTGGGATGAACATTGCACACACTGTGTTGACAGCTTGAGCACAGTGTGTGCAGGAGCTGCGGATGAGTCAGGTGCTGAAATAACATCAATGGAACCTAACGTCCAGTGGGAATCAGTGCATAGGTTACATTGCTACAGTTATGCGCAAAAGCTAGTTCCCCGTCACTGAATTCTCTGTTTTGTATAAAGTCACAATAAAAGTATTAGTATTAGGAAAATACAACCTCAGACAAACAAAAGCATAACTGTTTTACCATGCATTATTTATTTAAAAATGAAGCCTGCGATGGACTGGTGACCTGTCCAGGGTGTACCCCGCCTCTTGCCCGTATGACAGCTCGGATATGCTCCAGCACACCTGCGACCCCTGCGGGCACTAAGCGGTTCAGAAAATGGATGGATGGATGGATTAAGCCAAAAAGAATAAGACATATGTGCAAAAAGTGCTAACTATGATACAGCAGCTTGTATATCCACTTTTAGCAAACACATTTTTCCTCTATGACCATCAGTTGCTCACATCACATTTCACATTGGCCCATTCTTCTTTACATTGCTTCAGTTCATTGAGGGTTTCAAGCATCTGCTTATGCACAGTCCCACCACAGCATTTTTATTGGGTTGAGGTGTGAAATCTGACTTGGCCATTTCAAAACCTTGATTATTTTATTTTTCAGCAATTTGGATGCAGATTTATTGTTGTGCTTTAAATTACTCATGTTACATGACCCAATTGAAACCAAGCTTTAGCATGTGGACAGATGGCCTCACATGAGTTATGGTTGACTCAATGATTGCAAGGTTCCCACGTCCTGTGTCTGCAAAAAGAATCCCAAATCATCACTCCTCCACCACTGTGCTTGATTATCTGCTGTCGAGCACTAAGGCAATTTAGCTATATGCTGTTTGGTTTTCGCCAAATATGGTGCTGGTCATTAAGGCAAAACAACTCCACTCATCTGTCCATAGGCCATTGTTCCAGTCAAGTCTTGTGGTTTGCTCAGACCCAGTTTTGCTTTCATGCTTTTTTAGGCAGTAACTTGTGGCAACTTGTTCAGTCTTCTTCTAATTGTGCTGCCGGGACTTTAACCTTTAACATGCTCAATGAGGACTGCAAGGTCTGAGATGTAGCTCTTGGATGTTTTTGTATTTCTGTGAGCATTGCACGGCCTGACCTTGGGGTGAATATGCATCGTTCACTCCTTGGAAAATTGGCAACCGTCTTAAATGCTTTCCACTTATGAATAATCTTTCTCACTGTAGGACTTTGGACCAAATTGTTTGGAGATGGTTTTGTAAACTTTCCAGATTGATGTGCGCCAAGAATTGCTTATCTAAGACCTTTGCTTATGTCTTTACCATTGCCATAGTGTAAACACACACCTGAATGCTCCAGACCAGAACTGCCAGCATCTGCTCTTATAGAGCTCACACCTGCTAATCATCAATGAATCAAGCGTTGATGATTAGCAGCACCTGGCTTTAAGTTATCCTCTTATATCCTGTGGAAGCAGTAAAGGGACATTATACATTTTTGTTTGTCTGAGGTTTCTATTTTCTGAGTACTAAGATCCTTTTTGACCAGATGATTTTTATTTTGTTTTTACACAAAAAACAGAGTATTCAAAGAGGGGGCACTCACACTTACACTCTTATATTGTACATGACTGTACTCTAGTTTTCTTTCACTGTCCAAATAGTTAGGTTTGCTCACACTTTCTGAGTAGAACACAAACTATACAACGTGATGGGGAGTCTGGTAACTATGATTTAAGTTGTATTAAATCACTAATGGCACATTATCAATGTTATGTGGGCCTATTGCAAAAAGTATGAATCTCAGTCCAGTCCAGCAGCACATTCTGTGTTGATACCCAGATGCGGAGATGCTGTCTTCGTAAATGTCTACAAGTGGCTTTGTGCTTCCTTGAAAAGTAAGAAACTACTGTATGTCTTATTGGTTAGTTTACTGTAATAACCCACTATGGATAATAAAACATACGATTTACTGTCAAATAAAATATTTAAGCATAACAATAACTCTCCAGTCATCTCTGAGCATCATGAGTCAGTACTCTTCGTAAAATAAGGAAGATTTATACTGCGACCTGGCACTAGGAGAAAACTGCATCGCACTAGGATGGAAGACCAGCAGCACATCTTGAAGTGAAACTTTGGGAAGCAGCCACCCAGAAGTGGTGCCTGAAGCTAGAATTATAGGGCTCCACTCTCAGAGTCAGTCTTAACTGTGGGGAAATTGGCACTTCTGGCGTCCTTGAGCAAACTCAGCATCCGACACCTGCTGCAGTCTTGGGTTACAGGTGCATGTTGTCACTTCAGGGCATTAGTTAGCAGTTCAGGCCATCTTCCAGAAGCAGGGCCAAGAATGGACAGAAATCAAGCAAATAGGTGTTGAATTATCTGACAGTTTCTAGGAAGTGAATTGTCACAATAACAGTGGTTGTTAAGAGTTGCATTTGATATGCACTTAAATAAGCAGATTTTGTAAATGTATGTGCAGATTATTTTCTGTTAGTCTTTTAATATAGTTTTAATAGTATAAATGTGATTCTTTCTTACAAGGACATAAGTTAAAATGATATTTTGCTCTTGTAATGTTACAATGTCACAGATAAGCCTTATGGCTATTTAACTGCAAATCAATTGTTATTACATGAGTATTACTGTACAATGTGGATTAATTTGTTATGAAGTATCTGAATTTTCTGTTTCTTTAATTTTTTTAATGCACAAAATAAACTACTGTAAAATTATAACGATAGCATGAAAACTAAATTTGTTTTTGTCAAAAGAAACTGTAAATGAACCCTTTTTACAGTGTGATTCAGATTTAACTTATTATATCCTGAAAGTGTTTCAGTCTTACATTTTTTGTCACAATTCAATCAGCAGAACGGAGTCATAAACTTTGTTCATTAAAAAAAACAGCAACACATTTATTAAAACCATGACCATTTTTCAAGGCAGCTTTTTCATTGGCTGCCTTCACTGTGAGGAGCTTTTCACAGTGATCCTTAAGTGCTTGGGACTGAACATGAGGGCCATCATCCACTGATGCCTTCTGCCAGAGCCATTTTTCACCAGTGGAAGTCTTTTGGGTACAGAGTCAAATTCCAAGCAGTGTTTTTACAATGTCAAGGTTGTGTGGCGGGTTGCTTCAAAGGCAGAAGCCTAAGCAAGTTTTAGAGTAGTCAGATTCTTCTCTTTTATTCATTCACTTGGAAGATGGTGCTGCAGTGTTTTCGCTGTGGCAGGAGTTTTCTTAAAGCATTGGAGTGGGGGTGCAGGCGTTAGGGTCCTTCGAGGACACAGAACAGGATGAGCAAAGAGCTTCCACTTTCACAGGGAGAAGTTTTCCAAAGGTCACAGTGCCCTTTTGCACACCTATTTCCAATGATCAGCATTCCAGACAATTGTTTATGCACCAGGAGTTTTGCCGAGAATACCTGTAATAAATCAGCCACAGACTGAATCCAGCCTTAAGGAAAAACATTTTCATGTGATCAGAGTACTTCTGTGCTGCTGTACACTGTTTGATTTTCCTTCCCCAAGTTTAGTTCCCATTTGATGTACATCAAAGCACAACACATTTCACATAGAATCAGACTGGGAATCCCAGCGGTCACTTGAAAGCACTGACAAAAATAATAAATAAAGCAGGAAGATAAATTCTACTTGACATGTATTCAGTCAGCCTGTGTTTAAACATTGTGGAGCTATTTGTCTAATTAATATATAAATGTCCTCTATTTTTGTTGGGTCAAAGTGAATAATCACTGACACAGTCAGATTTTGCTTGGGGAGCCCCTTCCAGTTATTTTCCATCTGTCCCTTTATGCACCTTCAGTTGTTTTCCCAGGATACTGGATATTAGACTTTCATGTGAACCAAAGTCATTAATATGAAAATTGTTCACAACAGGTGGTGAGAGACTAGCAGCAAACTTATTTTTTTCCTGGCGTATGTAACGAATAACTTGTTGTCAGGATCCCTCTATCAAGGTTAGCAATATTCTATATTTTCTTTTTGGCAATAAATTCCATAAGAACAACAAAACTGCACAATGTAACAGTAAACAGAGCTCACAAATATTGGTCATGTAGCAGACCTCACCAAAAAACAAACAAATACACATAATAAAAATAAATAAAAAGCACATCAACTGCACTGTTGCTCTGGGACTAACATTATGATCAGTACTTTCTTCTGTATTATTTTTTAGTTGAAAGGAAGCACTTCTTCCACTGAGCTAACAATTGTTAACTATACTTTGTGTTCAGATTTATTTACAAATTTGCTTAGTCTATAAAGTTGAGAGTTTGAGGCTAAATTGCATTGTTGGTTTTGATCCTTTTACGAGCATTTTGACCATAACAATGTAACAACACCATCATGCTTTTATTAATAAATTTTGTCATTAAAAACCCTGTTTCGAGAGATGGTGGCTTTTTTCTCCAAACAGGTGGCATACTGCCATGGTCCTGGTGCCAAAATTGATTATACTAAAGGTGACGTAAGTTTGCAAATGCATGATAATGAGATTCACGCTGAGTTGCAAATCTGTTTGCTTCAGAAATGTCAGCGAACTATGTTACAACAGCAGCTGCTGACCTGTCACGATAACTCTATCAAATAAGACAAAGCATCCAGTCTCGGCATCCAAACTGTTTTACATGATTTGAGTAATGACATTTTAGTTTAGAAAGAACCAAAACCTGGGAAACACCATTTGATTAAACATGAAGTATATATTGAGCAGAAAGATATTGAGAGATTAAAAGAGATGGAAGTATAGGCTGGAGGGAACGAGAGAAAGAGATGATATCAGCTGAGTGATTGAGATGCAGAACAACAGGGACGGACAAGATGAGAAGCTCGTCATGCTTCATTGATTGGCTCTCTCATAGAGCTCGGACTGTTTCTATATGAGCACTGAAAAGTTCAGCTCAGAGTGTGATGACGTATGTTGCCTTGTGCTTGGGAAATGAACAATGTGTTTAATTAATGCATAAAACAAGGCTACGTTGGCGTATATGTTGGAGAATGTGACTCTTTTAGACAAATTGTAGAGAAGCTTGGCAGTGTGTACAATCAATACATTAATTGCGGTAATGTGTGATAATCACACAGAGATGGTGATGACAACCCTACTTTGATTAATGACTTTACTGGGAGTCAGTCCAAGCGCAAAGGCAAATGCGCCAGAACCGTGACATTAACAGCATAGCATATCCGGTATACAACAGTATAACTGTGTATTGATGGACCATGCTAAATGGGTTAAGAGACAGCCTGTGAAATGAATGGCAGCACCATAAACAATCAAACATTTAATTGTACATTCCATTCCACTTAGCAACTCGGTTGGCTGAAAATAATCAATTTTAAAAGCCACCGAGTTAAGTCTCAGGAGTGCTGAATCTGTTTTTGAATAAATTTAATGCTTATCACCATCATGTTGAACCCCTTAATACTTCAACTGTGCTCAGAAATGATTGCATTTCTAAAATTCCCTCTATGTATCCTCCCTCACCTCTCAATTGCATCTCTTATTTTCCACTCATCCTTTCTTCCTGCGCATTACAAACAGAGCGGAAACCTTCTGAGAAAATGCAGTATGGCACAGATTGATTATAGGTGCTAATACATTGGAGACCGCCATATTGTGCGGATGTTGCTGAGCGTCGAGGGGAAATGGATAAATCTACAGTACCAGTATATGCTAGTATGATTGCACTGCACAAACAGCTGACTGTAGCTTCTTTTTCTTTGGCACTTCTCTGGAAATCTGAATTAAATAATAAAATGCTAAAATCTACAAACTGATGATGAGTTTATATGTGATGATGGGTGTATGCGTTTCTGTATACATCTCTGGCTGTCAATCCGAGAGCTGCTTATCAATTCTCTTTTATTTTTCCATCAATCAAACATCCAACACTGCAGTACTTCTTCAGGGGAAAAATGTTTCCAAGCAACTGCTGCAACAACTTACTAAGAATATCAAAGAGATGCAATGAAATCACACCTCATTTGAGTGTGGGTCTATTTAAATGCTTCTACAACATAGTTTGAGGGTTACGTTGACGGAATCATTATCTGCCCTCTGTCATACTTGTATAGCTGTTTGTAATACACCAACACTAAAATAAGCTTAGCATGGCTTAGTGTTGAAAGCTTGATTCATCATTCGATGGATGCCTGCAGTTACAGGACTACAGGCATTTACCAATGTCTTTTTGTTGAATTAAGTGGAACCAAGAAACATTGCTATACATTGCTTATGTCAAGATGCTATAGCCCAGTATTCACTGTTCAAAACCCCAAACATTTTTCCATTAAGCTATGAACAGGAATTAATTTGGTTCTTACATGTTTAGCAAGTTTCTCCTTCTGCTTTGAAACTTGCTCCATGTGTTCCTACTAAGCACTTGGCAGAAGGATAGATTCACCCTCTCCCTCTCACTCATGCATTATTAATTCTGATGTTCAAGAATTACAACATAGCTACAACCTTCAGCATATTTACTACATTTGAGTTCTGGTTTGCTCCAGGAACATGATGGAGATTCGGCCTCTAAACCCATACTTATACTAATCCTACCTTTCAAGCAGTACAACATACTGTAAAACAGATACCAGTCAGATGTGAATTTCAGTTGTTAGCTTTAACAAAACAGGCTCAGTTGATATTTTCTTTTATGGTATATGTAGTATGTCTGTATGCATGCATGTTCTGTTCTTGTTCCAATATTTGTAAAATGGCAAATCCAAATGCATACCAGGACCCGGGAGGTTGAAATGGAAGGCATTTATCATGACAATAATGAGACAGGAACAACCAAAAGACACCCGAAGGGAGGGAAAGATTCAACAGGGGGAGAAGGTAACTAAACTAATAGATCTAAACACAAGCGGGAGAACTAAACTTCAAAGACGCGCAATAAGCAAGGGAACTGAAAGCAGTAACTCAAAAGGCATGACATGAGGTGGGGAAGCGATATAACTGAAAAGTGCACTATGAAAAACTAATGATATGGAACAGGATGGCTATGAGGCTAGGAATGACAAAGAAATAGAAAAACCCTAATCAACAGAACTCACAAATCATCCATGATGAACTAGT
Organism: Helostoma temminkii; assembly: GCA_900302695.1. Taxonomy (NCBI): domain Eukaryota; kingdom Metazoa; phylum Chordata; class Actinopteri; order Anabantiformes; family Helostomatidae; genus Helostoma; species Helostoma temminkii. Next base: position 135,238 of record OMLM01020503.1, on the reverse strand, counting down.
CCAGAAATACAAAGCTACAGCGTAGTGAACAAGTGCACCACAAAGCAACAAACATAAACAGACAATCCAACAACTAAGGCTGTGGGAGAGGAGTATAAATACAAAGTCCTTGATGGTTCAAGTGACTGCAGCTGGGAATGATTACGTGAAGTGAGTGGTGCATAAGAGGAGGTGTGTCCTGGAGAGAATTCGTGTCAGAAGGCTGGCAGAAGGGAAGAGCAAGGGTGTGGCCAGGTAAATGCAGGGAGAGATAGAAACAAAACAACAAAGATCTAAAGTTCATTTAATTTTGATTTCTTTCTGTAAATACGTATGGCATTCTCCCAGAAGTATTGCACCTTGTAACCACTTATTTTAACAAACCCTAGTTGGCCTGTTTTATGTTTGTCATTGTAAATTTTTGCTTGGTTCTTTTTTATTAATTTTGAACCAACTGTTCTCTTGTGGCCATGTCCAGGGAGGTTGACCTAAGTCTATGGAAATCCAAAATATAAAAAAAAATTAAATAAATAAATTGGACATAAGTCCATAAGTGCATGAATAAATAAGAGAAATATTTAATATGACAATGAAATTGTGAAATGATTTGCATTGTGCTTATAACAATATATATGTTATATATAGAGAAAGAGTTTATCTGTCAGGAAACAGATAAACTCAGAAGACAGTAATGTTTTCTGTTCTAACAAATTAGTGGAGTTTAGGAAACTCTATAAGGAAAACAGATGAGAATGCGAACTGAAGTCAAGTCTTGCTTAGCATGTAGCATCTGTAGACCTGCAGACACAGAGGTGAAGCTCCCAAATGATGTTTTGCACTTCCAGGAGTTGAACAGTCTGATATGAAGTAATGTGAATCACTGTGCAGTCACCTGTCTACATGTCGTTATGTCAGGTTTGTAACGTCATGTTCCATTTGTTTTTACATTAGCATCATGGCTAACAGCTAACACTAACCAAAACACAACAGACACTTCTTTGTTTAATGTAAACCTACAGGATTCCTATAGATTACTGTCTTAGCTGCCAAAATGATGAAAATGATGCTGTCACAACCAGCACACATACAAGAGGACTGTGAGTATTATTTTTAAACGTTGTGTGGTGCTATTAATACCAGCTGTTAGTTTAATTATGCTTGTTAATGTATTTATCAGCTTCACTCACTTGGTTTATTAGACAACAGATCCATTACCCTAAAACTGATGATTATGAATTTAACGCTATATTGTGTCATACAGGTAAAACAGCTGAACAGTATGAACCTAAACTTAACATGATCCTCTTCATGAAGGAGGTTTTATTGCAGGGTTGTTTAGGCTGCACATTAGTGTTCAATGACCAGTATTAAACCACATTCACTGCTGAGTATAGTTCTGAGACAAAATATGGACTTGGGGCACCTATAGGTAAAGATTGTTTTATTAAGAGAGCATAATGATGTTGTAATACAAATTTGCAGTAGTACTAATATTAAGATTTAGTGAGACTTGATGGGTGTCTCCAGCAGTTTTCATTATCCTGGCTCTCTTGGCCACCACAGTGAAACAGGTAGTGTAGAGTGTCTGCTTTATTGGATTGTTTGTTAAAAATACTATCAAATGTGTAGAAATTTCTATACATTTTTTTATGAACACATCCACAAGGACAAACAAAGCCTTTAAAGACAGCAGCAATCTGTGTGGGACCTGGCTCATCCACAGAAACTGCTCATAAGAACATGCAGTCGTCTCCAGGCTGCACAGCTCCAGGAAGCAAAGCAGTGATACAAACTTGGTTTGCCAGGTCCTCATCTATATATGCAACAAACACATCAATAATGCTGTGTTTGGCTTAGTGTTAGCTGTTAGCCATGATGCTTCTGTAAAAACAAATGGAACATAACATCACTAACCTGACATACCGACATGCAGACAGGTGACTGCACAGTGATTCACATTTGCACTCCTTTATATCAGGCTGTTCAACTCCTGGAAGGTAAAAGCTGCAGCTGAAAGCTTCTCCTCTGTGTCCACAGATCGTAGATAAATAGCTACATGTAGCCTGATGCTATATGCTAAGTGAGACTCGGCTTCATCTAGCATCCTCATTTAAAACATCACCATGCGTAATGTTTATAACCTCAGTTTCATAAAGGACAGAATAAATATTTCCTATATTTAATGGTGTTGTACTGAGCAGATCTACTAACGGTGAATGTCCACTCTCACTGTGGTCACCTTTGTGTTTTGGGGCTGGCAGGAAAAAGTCTGTGTAATGTCTGGGTGGGTTGATTTGGATGTTCACACATGCAGCTCCCCTGAGTAAAGTCTGGAGAAAGTCCGGAGTCCAGTTTGTGTGTGAAAACAGAAATAAAAGCTGACTTTGGAAAAACAATGTTTTGAAATAAAAACTAATGGAATTAAATAAAAAGGTCTCTGCAATAATTTATGTTATTGTGAAAATAATTAGCATGAAATAATATTTTACAATAATAAGAATTTTTAAAGCACAAAGCAAATGATTTCATAATTTTATTGCCATATTAAATATTTTATCTTATTTATTCAAGCACTTATTTCCAAGACTTATGTCCAATTTATTTATTGAATTGTGAACATTTTGGAGTTTCTTAGACTTTACATGGCTGATTGAAAACACCTCTGATACTCACTAGTATCACATGACAATAGTCTGTTTGAAATATCACTACAATCCACTAATATGTCACTTCTTCTAAAATGTATCAATAATTTAGTTCAGGTCAATGTAATTTAATTCTTCTCAGAGCCTCTTTGTTTAATTCTACTACAAATTAAAGGCATGCTGGTATGCAGGACAAAAGCTTTAATTTTAAGATTTCATTTTTCAGTAATAAAGAGCATTGTGTCAAGCTGTTTGACAGTATCTGAAACACATTTCATTGTTTTATTTATTGTGTATAGATATACTAATGTCTTAGCTAGTTATGTACTGTTATTTTCTGTATTTATTTGTATATACTCAGTCTTTGTAGGAAACAACTATATATTACATTTAGATTTATGCAAGGCAGTCCTCTGCATTACACTCTTTCACTTAAACTGTTGAAAAAGTTACTTACTTATTAGCTTACATATGATATTGTTTATTATTTCAACAAATACAAGCCCAGTCATCTCCAGACAGATTCTGTTACAGTGAGAGTGGATACAGAGTGGATTCAGAAAGAGAGTGATGACCTCTCCATTTACTCAATAAGTAGTTCTTGTTGTTTGTTTTGTTTTGTTTTGTTTTGTGCCTGGCCTGTTGGGTTGTTGTGTTGTCAGCACATCTTTCTCAAGGTAAAAAGTTGAAATAGGCTTGGATTATGATGTATATTATATTAGTAACAACTTTTTCAGAATACTGAAATAGTTGTACCGCATTTTAGCACATTCTCATCCTGCTGATTAACAGCTTAATACATTCAACTAGTTAAATGTATTAGCTAACTGTTTTTATGAATTGCTTCCTAAAATCAAATGTCAGTAATTTTTCTGAAACTGGTGTGGCTTTGTTTTAAACTGATTGTTTTTTGTAGCAAAAAATCTGTGCTTTTAAAAATCAATGGCTCCATCACCCTGTTGGACCTACTCAAAGCTACATAAATCACATGACCTGCTATTATTTTTGAATGTAAAAACTCTTTTAGGGCTCTGATGAACTCTACAGAATATTTCTTAAAAATCAGATGAATACATTCTACGTTGTCATGGAGGCTATTAAAAAGCTTATTTTGGGGGGGAAGTCATAGTAATCATAGTTTTACAGCTGTTTCTTCCTTACCAAACAATTTTACAGAAGGAAAACTCTCAGGGTCCTCAGGGAATCATGTGACTTGCTTGTGTGCCTTGTGATTTTGCCCACTCTGCCAGACTCACCACCTTTCAGCTCATTCCCCGGGGTTATGGTTCTTTGGCTTTGCCCAGTCAACAAATGTGATTATTCTGCTGCCAGAGCAGTTTTATCTCTGGGAGTGTCTGTGTTACTAAAATGTCTATGTGTAGGCCTTTTGTACACAATGTAATGAAGCAGTGAGAATTAATAAATATTGTTGCTGCCTTCTACAAACATATGTGGATTAGCAATTAATTACAGCACTGCACCTGTAAAAATACAAGCTTAATTAAATGATAGATGAATAATTTGTAAACAAGGAAATGTAACATTTTAGAGATAAAAACACATCAGCATCAGCATACTTTGACAAACATCCTGATTGATTAGTAATATATCTGTATATCAGCACTGTGGTGCTAATACAACTACCAAAATTACATTTTATGCAAAGCTCCAATTCTGCAGCACAGAATGCTTAGTAATGCTAGACACATCCAATCAAGACATTGTTCCACAGCTCTATAGAGGTTACCAAGAAAGGGGACAGAGCAAAGGAGCCCCATTTGTAATGAGTTGCAGTGGAACACAGAGCAGGATAGACAGAGAATGAGATAGAGGAGGAGAAAAAGAGCAAAAAATAGAAGGGAAAAGTACTGGATGAGGTAGTGAGAGCAGATTGCACCAACGTTAGAGATGGCAAAATCAATTCTGGATGAAATGAGAAAGATTGATTCAGGAGCGAAACAAAGGAAATACTGACAAGGGCAGGTATGGGAGGAAGCAGGGAATAAGAAGGAGGGAAAGATGGAAAGATGGACATCCAGAAAAAGAAACATCACCTATAACTGACTGAAAGCCACAGGAGGAAATGACAGGTGATGTAAAAGAGCACTAAAATTGCAGACCACTTTATGAGCAGACATTTAATGTGTCAATCAAAAATATATAACAGCTTTATACTTTTCAAAAGTTTAGTTTGAGTTTAAGTAATTTTAAGATCCAAAGCACTACCGTTATTTAGTCATTCATTTATGAATGTGTTTATTCATTTCTTATTCATCAGTCCATTTCATTTTATAGGAAGATTATCTGTCCCCAGTGGTTGTTTAGACGATGAGAAAGTTAACGCAAAGGAAGCAGAATTATTCACTCACCTCATCTTAGTAGAGCTGCTGAATTGTGTGGGCTGCTTCATGTAACGTGTGACACCTGCTCTTGTTTGATAGATACTTGATTTTCTTAAAAGTGGAAAACACTGACAGGCAACTAATTCAAAGATCTGAGACAGCTAAAATGTTTGTCATACTAAGGTTAGAAATATATTAATAGTATGTTGTGTTTCCCTGTTAGTTGTGTTAAATGATTTAAAAAGTCATACACATAAAGAAAAAACAAGTTATAAATGCAGTTCTTACTTTTGACTCAAGCTTGGCCTCACTTTTAGACATATATATTTTGTTTTACCTTGGCTGATGGTTACACAGTCTGACATGAATCCATTTGTGCATCAGCTAAAATCAGTCCTGCAAACATTAGTACTGTCTGTTTGTCTGTCTCTGTCTGCTTGGCCCTTACTCACTTGCTCTTCTTCACTCAACCATTTACTCTCTTTTCACACCTCAGGCAAAAAGCGAGGTTGCTCTCCTCATTAACCTCCCAGCCTCTCTCCAGCTTACCTCAGGCCAGCCCCACCTTAAGCTGCTCTCGTTACTGCTGAATCAAGGTGGGGAGATGAAAATTTAAGGTGAGAAGAAGATAAAGTAAGAGCGGGATAGAAAACTAGTGACAGTGAGGAGAATAAAAAGAGGACATCCAACAAATGTAAATGAAAAGAAAAATGTATTAAGTAGTGTTTTGTTTTAGTGTGGTTAAATGGGGAACGACAAAAGACACAGATACATTGACAGTGGCCATTGAAACCATTAGGGAGTGGCTAAACTGATGTGTCAGCCATTCATAAGCAGACATGGTCAAGCTGAAAACACTGATACTTGGAATGGTTATCCTTGTTTACCTTCAAAAAACAGCTATTCACCAGTGCAACATTTCTGTCAACTGTGAAACTATCAATTTCTGCCCAGAGCAAAGTCCTTCATAGACTCTGTGGAGTCTGACTCGTCTGAACTAATTTTGCAGACCCTTCTTAAGATGCCTGAATCCAAGTGCAATAATCATTACAAATACATCATTGATTAATGACTTGCTGCTCAAAGTGCTACAGTTATGGATATGAGTGAATGAAAAAAATCACTTAAAAAAGGCTGTTTTTTCCTTAAAAATTCTGTTTTTGCTGCCACTTTTTTCAAGATCTGTGGGATATACGGATGATTAATGGCATGCTCTTGAAGCACTATCATTAAGAATTTTTTAATTAGCTGGGGGTGGTTTGAGGAGTGAGACGCAGCACTTACTCCCAGACTGAAGAAAACAACAGAGCTCAGCAGCAAAGGCCTCCTCATGGCCAGAAGGCAACTAGAGGATGCTAAATAAGGCACAGATGTGACATGAAACACGACCGGACGATCCGACATCAGTCTGTGCTAATAAAGTAATTATGCTGATGTTTTTTTTGTTGCCATTGTACTTCAATAGCCCATGTCAGTGACTTGCATCTAGCAAGCCAGAGTATTGCAGTGATGGAAAAATTTGATGGAGTGGCAAATTAAAAATGAACGAAAAATGGCAGTTGCATTTTGAAAGCCATAAAATAGACAGAGAGAATGAGAGAGAGAAAGAGAGAGAGAGAGAGAAAAAGGGTTATACAGCAGACATGATTAAATTCCAACATCTATTACAGCTCAGCTCGTGTCTTTGATCTGGCTTCAAGGCTGCACTTTCTGACGTGCACAGGCTCCATTCGCTCCTTAAAAGGTGACTCCCTGCTCTGTGTTCCATCATTCATTTACTATCCATCATTCCCCACCTATGGAGAAACAGACCCACACCCATATGCTGTATATATGACCATGTACGCCTGCATACACTTACCTACATGCTTTGGTTAAATATATTTTGCAACCTTGAACAAGATGGAGTATAAGATTTATAGTTTGACCATCAAAGTGAGAAACCTTCAGTTTTTTTGTACTTCAACTTTGTGTTCTCAGTGTTTTCTTCGACTTCTTTCCATTTCCTTCATCTCTTGTTCAGATTCAGATGCAGTTGTTCAATTTCAAGGTACTTTACAAGCGTGGCATGTTGCGGCGGCAGCAATCAGCAGAGAAAAACAATTGTGTGCCTCAAGTCGATTTAACAACATTAACTTGTGAGGCACTAACAGCAAGTGTTGTATCAGCAGTGGAAATGAACCAAATTAATAGGTTATGGTTAATAAATGAAATTTTGAATTAGAAATTCAAGGCCTGTTCGCTCTTTCTCTCAGTTCAGAAAGTTTACAGAGAATGAAAACCAATTAAATTACAACAGGTGGAACTCTGATGTCAATTGACTCCAGTCATGTTGTTCTGACCCACCACTTTCTACTTTTTCCTTCTCATCTTCTTCATGCCGATCAATCATCGCAATCCCCCCACCCCCTCCCCCTTTTCCCTCCAATCCAACTATCAATCTCGACCATAATCCCCTACATAAATCTCTGATCCAATTCTCTTCTCCCTCCATCTGTAGTCCTTCATTTCTCTGGGAGCAGTGGAGCTCACATCATAATTTCCTCTCAAGGTTCTCAGTTTCTTTCCCCTCCTCATTCCATCTCCCTTTTTTGATTTTCCTTCTTGTCTTCCTGCTTTCTTGCACCTCTTGGGATAACATAATTCAACAGACATCCCTTTCGAGGCCAGAGTCTATCGCTCGCACTCCTTCCATCTCACTCTCCTTCAATCCTTCTCAGTGTGGTTCTCCAAGGGACAGTGATTACAACCAAGTGACTGTCGCCTCTGCCATGCCAATTAATGTAGGGAGCTTAAAGACAGAGCAAGGGGAAAGAGGGAAAATGTGCCCATGTCCACATCTCCATACATTACCATACTAAACAGGTTGGTGGGGTGTCTGAGCCCAACTGGTAGCATTACAGCAGACACTTCAGGGACAGGTTACCCCAGCCAGTCGCACTCCAAGACAGACATGTTTGCATAAACTGCCCCACTCTGCAAGCAAGCTTGCAAGGTGTCCTTCTGTGTTTGTCCTTACAGTCAAGGTGCCAACATCTGACATTATTGTATGGGTCTGCTTTATATTCTATTAATTGGGTGTGAAATTAATGTCATTTCAGCCCAGGCACTCAAGGTGTCTTGGTGACTGCGGCAGTGGTTGACAGGTGCAAAGGCTGAGTCATATACAGTACCCTTCCTTATCACCTAATAAGCCTATACAGAAAAGTATATGCACATCTTGGAGATTTTTAAATAGCTACCTCCAACATGTGGTTAAGTTACAATCCATCCAGCCTCACTGTTCCTCCCACTGATGAGTAATGATGTACTCAGTGGTATTGCAGCCAGTCTATCAGACTTAAGTCAGGGGCTCATTCTGTGTCAGGTGGTAAAGATGAAATGTCACAGAAGTGCACAGGAGTAGAGAAATGGACACATCTCATACAGACCTAAATGGATGTGAATCACGCTCAGCAACAGGAAGAAGGTATAAAGTCGGCTTCTAGTCGAGAAGGATGATCTGCTTCTTGTAACATTAACGTTTAGCTTTGTTTTCTGAAAACTGTAAAAAGCTGCTTCATCCAGCCTGTGCGATCCGTACAGGTGAGGTAATGAAGTGTAGCCACTAAATGTAGCCTGTACATTACCTCCACCATGTAGCTCTATCCACAAAACTGCACGTCTGCCTGTGTGATGCCACAAAACGTCTTGTAAAGCAAATTAATGCAGTGACTAAAGCCAGCTAGACAACGATGTCCTCAAAAAAACAGTAATCAACACAAATGCTTAATATTTATATGTCAGTGAAGGAGACTTCTCAGTTAATTCTCGGCTAGGACTCTTCTCACTCTGCACGTCAAAGACAACCAATTATAAAATGATTTGACTGAATTGTGTCTAAATTTAAGCCAAATCCGCTGCCTGCCCAACTTTGATCATTAGATCGTGGTTCATACATATAAATGTAAATTAATACAATTCATTCTTCAAAATGCTACTATCCTATCATCTTCCTGTGTAGTCATTAAATTGTTCCTGCAGTCTGATCTTTTGTTTTTTCGAATGAGTTACTTTTTACTTTAAGTAGTAGTAGTAGTAAACAAGTAATTATACTTTACTTGTATACAATTTCATCATGGTAACAGTGCTTTTAATTGAGTACTATAATTACGTCTGCTCTTTACATACTTATGTGTCAACTATATTTTTCAAACCAATAACTTGTCAGTGAGCCATTTCACATCAGCAGCAGATTTTGCCATGTGAAAAATTGCCATTATTTTTTTCCACACTGAGATTGATTCTACCAACTTTTCACAGACAACATGACATTTCTGACCAATCACAGTGGAGCTTGTTGGAACGTCACCAAACATAATGGACAGTCTGATCAATTTAGTTTAAGTTAATGCTGCACTTTATATACTATAATATAGTATAAAACCACAAACACAGTACAAGTACAATGTGTAAAGAATGATAGTTGAAGAGCTTAGTTATGACAGCTTGCAACATTTTTATGAAGTGTGCATCTGTATGATGTATTTATTAAAGCAGTGTTCAGATCATATTTTACCACAGACATGCAGCCAAATGCTGTTCGGGATCAATCAGCTTCCTGAAGTTGCTCCTCTGCTTCTTCGATAGAGTTATCAGCACAGCCAACAACTCTAAACTGTTTGCAGAAATTCTGAAGCACAGGCGGGAAAAGACTGTGTTACTGTAAAGACTTTTTAGAATCTTTACTCACATTTACGTTTTTTGGTTTTGTTTTATTTGCCTCGGAAATTTCTGTTTTCACTAAAAACTTCGCTTTTTCATATATTTGCATTGCTCCTGGTGTGTAAAGACATTAACAATTCATCTCATACTCAAGGAAGTCAAAGATAATTTTTTCTTTGCTCTAACTGCATAACGACAGCCCATTGAATCTTGTTAATCCAGTACAAGACAATGGATTTTCACAGCAGATGTCATAGAGATGAGAGAAATTGTTGGATTATTAAGATAGAAACGAGCAACAATAACAGATTGTTATACCTGATAGAAGCTTCACCCAAAGAAATTAAAGACTGAAGGTCAGAACAGAAAACAAAAGGTCAGATCAATTAGATGACTAGATAAAAAACTGGATAAATAGAGTGGATACATTTCTTCTGCCTTCTTCTCTCTTGTTTCTTTCTCTATTTTCATTTTCTTCAGCAAAACCTCTCTTGCTCTTTTGTTGAGTAAGAGGAGCTGAGAGAAACTCCCGAAAAGTTCTAACCCTACTCCATTGCATTTCATCATTTTTAAACATTAAACTTGTGCATTTACCTC
>OMLM01020503.1:83035-112136 GCA_900302695.1 Helostoma temminkii | reverse complement strand
TTGACCAGACTCATTTGGTGGTTTGAAGAGTTACGATGATGTGAGCAGATTTAAGGTTAAATTATTTAAGAGTTAAAGCAAAGACATAATTTACTATGTAATGTATGTATAACTCAGGAAGATTAGTTGACACACAAACAAAAACATACAGCACCAGAAATACAATAACAAAAATTGGGCAGTGTGGCTAGTGAAACTAACAAAACCAAATTAAATATACTCTCCATCCACACAATCTATTTAATAATACTAATTTTACAAGACAGTGCCACTTTCTTGTAGTTTGTAGTATGGTTAAGCTAGCTAGCTGCTGTTCCACATACACAAATCTTGCTTTTTAACTGATAGAGCAGCACTTTCCATCACATCTACTCCTATCCTATCTGAATAAAAGCCATCCCTTTCTTTAACAAGACATATTCTTATTCACCAATTATTTTACATAATGGAAGAAATAACCAGAATGCACCTGAAAATGTCTTGGCAGAATAAACACATATTTCTCAATGTGATGTCACATGATCCTCCGGCAGCACACTTCTGAAATTTTTACATAATATACAAACACTACAACAAATGTTGCATTGACACATTAATGTAAAATAACTTTGAGAACTAGTTCATCTTAAGTGGGAAATTATGTTCCAATAAATCTCTACCCGGCAACATATGTATATAATGGACTACTTTTATTGCTATAATGGATGTTATAATGGATGTATAATGTTATTAACACATTTGCATGCTGAATACAATGCACTTGAGACAATTTGTCTTATTTCACATGCTGAATAATAAAGCTCTAGTTGGCACATGCCGTTTAATGCCCCGTCTCTGTTCTTTGCATCACAGAGGGGTTTTTATATTAAAGTAGGTTATATAGATGTCTGTTGTCAGCATTTTGACAGTGCATTTTGATGTTGCACTATTTTTTAAAGCAAAGACTTCTAAATGAGCAGAGATTCTCTTTTATACAAGTGTGCAGGCTGAAAGTGAAGATGGCACAACACAAGCTGTCGAGCCGTATATACTGAATGGCTTTGAAATGCTGTGTTTGACTCTGCAACATTTCAATTCAGAGGACAGCAATTACACAGTCAAACTTGGAAGTGGATACAATTGCATTACAGAAGCACCGCATTTATTATAATGTAAATCCAGATAGTTTGTGCTCTATAAGTTATGCTTTAATGCTCAGCCCCAGGGACCCCCTGGCCTTCAGACTGTGCCCATTCACCCATTTCTACTCTCCTGCTTTCAAGTCACATTTAAAGACACAAGCACACAATCTAAGACCATCTGTTTGCTCTTTTCTGGAGCAACTTGAAGCCTACAGGGATGCAGATATATGAAATAAAAAGTTCTATCAGAGTTCTCAACCGTCTGTGTTAGCCAAGATTACCAGGGAAACACCACATCCCCGCAGCTCCCCACAGGTGCTCCCTGCTCCCACACTCCATTTGCAGCGAGTTTAATGAAAATGTGCACAGTTATTAATACCTTTACTCATGTCGTGCTCATTAAAAAGATGACACCATTTAGTAGTCTGTTGATGTTGATAAATATGCATGCGTTCTCCATGACAGTCTCACATAATCTATATTCATTCTATCACAATTTTTTATACAAGCCAGTCAAATTCCATTCCACTTCTGTGCATTGTATCAGGCAAAACTCTTCACATATGTAAAAACCATAAACCATAAACCGTACCATCTCAGTTTGCTATGATATAAGATCGTAACACAATTGAATGTAATGATCCACTTTTTATTTTGTAAGTTGTATTTATTTTTTGGTTTGTTTGTTTAGTAGTTTTACTCACAGACCCCAGAGGGGACCTTGTGTTGCAAACCACTGGCTTTAGGTCGACTTTGAATGTATCCATCATGCATAAAGTGTAGGGAATTGACTGTTTGCAAGAAGGTCAGGGGCATTGGTAATGGCTTCTGTGTGTAAGGAAGTGGAAGGTGGAAAGAAAGCTGCATTACAGGAGGTAATTGGCTGGGCTGGAAAGGGTAAAGCCACTCCTGGGATGAACTGTGCTTTGCAAAATAGGATGGATAAGCCAGGTACAGTTGGTTGAGACAGAAGCACACCATATGGACCAGTGTGTCGCGCTGTGGTTTGTTGTTTTATTTATTAGCTGTGCCAGGTTGTTTGCCACTTTCATTTCATGGCTCTGTTACTCCACCTGCATCTTCTGTTGAAGCTGCTGATTTTAAGTAGCCCCATAATCGAGGAACACTAGCTTTCTGTCCGACTGCAGAAAAAAACAACAAAAAAAAAAACAGTAAAGCCATACATGTGGCATTTATTATAATTCTAAGTGATTGATAACACATTGAAGTTTTACCATATTAGCTTCATGGTTTTGATCTTGTGCACACATTGGCCTTTTGATCTGATATATTCTCTTTTTCAGATAGTTGGGTTGTGTCGTTGAATACAGATGTGCTTTGCCGTAGCTAAAAAATCCTGATTTAAGCAGCATAGTCAAAAGTCACACCATGTATCTAAAGGTGACAGATGACCTCAGTAGGTCTGAGTAATATCAACTTACATCAAGTTCCCTGGCATGTTAGCATTAATCACATTTCTCACCAGTTCCTTGTGTCACTGATTGATTAAGGGTATTTCTCAGAGTGAAAACAAAACATTTTAGGACTAAACATTGCAAATAATTAGCAGAAATAAGGCACATGCACAGTAGAGACTTGTATTTTGGTTGCAAAAAAATAAACAGACATCTGTTGTGTCACATGCTCAGAAAATTTGCTCTGTGCAAATTCAGACAGATGAGCTGCTTGTAAATTGCTGGCGACACACCAAACTGAAGGGTGGTGGAGTCTAGTGGCTCGAGAGAGGGGTAAAGTGAGGGGTATGACCTCATGACCAATCAGCAAGAGTTGGTTTAGAGGGAAGGACAGGCTCTCAGCTGCAAGCTTTTTCTCTCGTATTGAAAACAAACGGTAAACAAGAAGTAAGCCCAGCCTCAAGCTGTTAAGATTTGATGCAAACCTTAAATCCAGACCGCAGATCTGTTGTTTCTCTTTTGAAGGTTTCAATAAATATGAGAATCTGCAACAAGTGTGTCTGAGACTGAATCCCCACTTGGCTTCTTTTTGTTTATGCAACAGGATGGCCCTGACGGTCCAAAAGATTGTTCACAATCCAGGTACTCAACCCTAGTCTCGTCTCATGGTCCATCAAAACCCTTGGGCAAACCATTATCCCTTGCTTTTTTCCCTTACTCCTTCCCCCCATATCAAACAGACAGCCACTGCTAAAAGATTCATGCATGTGGACTATGGGTCATTAAAAAATGATCCACAGCAAAGCTGTTTTTTCACTCTCATAATGAAATCCAGTATTCATGAAATGGATTTTTCTCTCTGCTCTCCTAGTCAGTCTAGCGAACGATGTGTGTTTGCTGGTGTATTTAGTCTGTGTATGCACAGCCTTGTTAGGGTTAATGGTATCCTAAAGGAGCATTTTCAGGCCACCCAGTTAATTACACAGGATTGACGGATGACCTTGCCATTCATTACCTGTGTAAACCAACACAGAGTTAGGGCATATCTGGGCTTTTCTTAGATTGGGTTCAGAAAAAGGACCATTTAATCAAAGCTTTGTTTGCTCAAGCATGGCACTCACCACAAAGTGCTTATAGTTAGAGGAAATGACAACATATCTGGACATGTATATATGACACCCAAAATATAGTTTTAACATAACATATGTAAGGTACTGTATAACAAATTTAATTAAAGTAAGCTAATAACAGCTGCTATTGTGAGTAAGTAAATTATAATAAAAGCAGAGTTGTGGATAAAGTGCTGATGACACCTTCTCATAGTTTCTAACTTGTCCTTTCAACAATGCTCATTATTGTTGTCATTTTTGGGAGATGAAGCAGCCAAAACAAGCACGCATAATCTGTTTTAAGTATCATAGGTCAAGCCTGTGGAGGGTGTTCTATGAAAGTGATGTGTCATTTCCATGTATTTGTTTCTCATTTTGACTTTTTAAATGTGTTTCTGTACTTTAAGTGCCTTTTATCAGGCCTAAATAAAAACACTATTCAATTTTATCTGTACTGATGCTCTCTCACCTTAGTGTAGCTCAAAAGACTCAAAGGCTCTTTACAGTAGAATGTAATTTTATGTATTATGAAGATTAAATAAGCCAGACATTAATACACATTAACACATATTCTCCCCCACAACACACAGTACTCAATGGTCTGGAATAGCCCACCAACGGTTTTAAGTAAAGACTCTTCTTCCATCAGCCCTCGGTATACTGTAGCATTAGAGCCGTACAGGAACTGGCCACAAGATGGCATTAGCTTAAATATTCAACTCAAGCTTTGCTTGGAACTCGTTGAAAAGGATGCAATTATTTATCTTTATTACTAGTTTTCTCTTTCTTCATCCTCCACACCTGGTGACTTTTATGGATGCTAGCTACGTCAGCCTCGGGCTAGTAGTGGACCGCTCATCTGTATGGATGACAAGAGCTGGGATAGTCCCTTCACTGAATAAGAGAAAAGAGGGTGGAAAAGCTTGAAAGCTCGAAGTAATGATTTGCTTCTGTAGGTATGAAATGGTCATGTAGGACTAATTTAATTTTAGGGAGTTTGCAGTCACTAGATTTAAAATAAAAGCAACTGACTGACACCAGTGTTTATACCCTAGGGTAGTATTGGTTGTTGAATATTCATGAAGTCATATGGGGCATTGTGTCCTAAAAAAATACAGAACAGCCTTCCTGCTAGTGAAAAATGGCACGATAAGTAAAATCTGAAATCTGTGATTAAAATCGTGCCAACAAAATGCCATTATCATCACTGGCATCGGTAGCAATTTTAATCAAGTCATCTTTTTTGTCATATCATCAAGACATTATGCCACATTTGATCCTCACCACCTTCATTATGATAACCACCAACACTGTTATCATCAACACTGATAATCAACTGAATCTTTCCTCCCCATCTTCTCACTGTTATCTCCATCTTTATCACTCCTGCTAATTCCCAGCATCACACTCGGCTCTCTGTGGCACAATTGTGTTTTGTTGTTGCAGCGAGTCAGTGTTTTTAACCACAATTACATACTCCACTGAAGCAAAGGAGGTAATCCCTTCTCTTACTGTCTTTGATTATATTTCATTGAGCTCATTCTTCAATCCATCACCCACTACTTCACCCTTGTCCCTCTCTGTGCACCCTTCTCTGGGTTTTTCAGCCACCTCCATATGTGGACATCTTTTCTGGCTGCTTTTTGTTGCTCTGTTTTCTTACTCTAGTTCCCCTTGCTACCGCTTTTATATGTGAGTGTCTTCCTTAAAACCCATTTCCTTATTTCTTTCTCTCAGTTTGAAGTCACCTTCTGCGCCTTTGGGTGTTCCTTTCAACCCATCTGCTCTCCATTTCTTTTTTATTCTTTTGGTGCTGGACCTGTGTTACTATTCTACTCCTACTGTGTCATAGACTACAAGATTGCTCTATAGCACACATACTGCTCTGAATGGCACTGGCTGTGGCGCAGGTGGTGTGTAATTTGAAATCAGGAGGGTGGAATGTGTTTGTGTATGCATGTGTTTGTGCACATATGTGTACATGAACATTTTATATTCGGGCCTATTCTCTGTGTGAATCCTGAAACCTGTGAGGAGGACTGATATCAGTGGAAAGGTGGTTATGCATCAGCACTAGTGTGCATCAGCACGTGTATGTGTGTGACAAGAGGAAGACAGGTCACGTCTGTGATGCCTGAGGCTTTGAGCACAGAAGGAGGCTGGGTAAAAAGGTCACTGTAAAGCATGAGTCATCAAAGGAATTGGAAGTTAGTGACGCGTCCAGTGCTACGTGGACCACCTACCACCCCAAAGGGACCTCCACCCACAGGGACAAACACAGCGTTATCTCCTTCATTGTTATCTGTGTTACTGTCGTCCACACCTGCGTTGCTGTCACTTCGAAGGAGAATAAAGTCATGACACCCACACAAGCATGATAGTGGTAAGGGGAACGCTTGCTCCATTAACAAGTGTTTTCTAATTGGCTCTGAGCACTGACAGACAGCCATGTGCCGAACAAGTACAAGAGCTTTCTATAAATACAGTCTAACAGGCTTGCTTCTCCGCCAACATGAAGCGCACTGAGAGGAATGCACACATGCGCATTGGCTTGTGCGTGCACACCTGGCTTCACACAGGCACACATACTTGCACACTTGAAGCATGGATAGACAAACAAGCGAATAAATCAAAGTCTGAATAAATCGGGAGATCTGGATCTGTATTTTTTTCCCCCTCTTTTCTTTTGCCTCACTCGTTTCTGCCATCTGCTTGATCTTTCAGCCACGACAGGAAAAGAGAAATTGAATTAAAAAGTGCTTTTGATATCTCTTCCTTGCTGCAGATAAATAAAATGATCAGACTGTCAACAGGATGACTTCCGCCCCTGTGTCACCCTCCTCCCCCTCTCAACACACCCTCATCCTTCCATCTCTTCGCCTCCACCTCCTATCCCACCCCTCTCCTCTGATTGGAATCTGGAAACCCATTTGCTCTCTTGCTCTCAGACCTAACTCAGGCCGTGTCAGGTAGTCTGTGCACGTCCCCCCTCACTGCTTTTTCCCCTCATTCCCCTACCTCTTTCCTCCCTTCCCTTTTTTCTCTCTTTTGCTCTCTTCTTTCGTCTTTATCCCCCCGCCGTCTACTGCAGGCTCTGTGGAGAATTTGCCCAAATTACCTGTCATACTGGCAGCTATGTGTAAATAAGCCCAGAAAGTGTGTCGCTTTCTCAGTATCCCGTCTTCTGACTCCATTCCTCTCCCCTCCATCTCAGCACTATCTCGTCTCACTTCAAACCGTCCTTTCCCTTCTTTTCAATCCATCACATCTTTACCCCATTTTTTCTCCATGCCCTCGACCTCAGTCTTCCCTTACTGTTTATACCCATTTCTCTTTCTCTGCTCTTTCAGTTTGCCAACAAACTATGGGGGGTTAGGAAAGTCTTTATGGTTTTTTCTAGTGGGGAAAATGAGTTTGTTACAGACTCTGTGGGATATATAGTATGCAGGGAAGCAGACCATTGACTAAGTGTCATTTAGCCTGGGGGCTTAGTGAATTAGAAATTGCAGCCTTTCATCCTCTGTCCTCTTAGCTCTGAATGGCTTCGGGTGGTGGGGAATGAGGTGTTGTGTTGCTTGTGGTTATCAATTAACAAAGCACATGTGCATGTCTATTAATATGTACAAACATGATGGTTAGTTTACATGTACTTCACACAGCATATATGCATTAAATTTGTTGTTCTTTTTAATTCCTCAGGTGTGTGCCACTCTTCAATGATTGTTGTTTCGCTGTTTCCACTCATTGGTTAGGCAAGGTGGGTGGAGGGGGATGTGTGTAACTGAAGTCAGGGCCAAGCTCAGTGTTCAATTTCTGTTTGGAAAGGTGTAATCTTCTCTCAGCCGGGGGTTACAGGGGCGAAGACTGATTTGTAGGGAGGGATGTGAAGGAGGATCTACCAAAGTGGGAAGCAATAAGGAGGCAGACATGGTGATAGGAAGCTTTTAAACCTTGTCCAGGTAACAGAGCCAGATCTTACAAGCCATCTTGGAAGATTTACTTCTATTTAAAGTCAATAGAAACAGGTCATTCTGATAAGAGGGTTCTGGGATATTTTGGGCTTATTAAAGGAGCTTGTCCAATTGCAACAGCCATACTAATTCAAGGCCAGCGTGTTTTAGAAAAACTTGGCAACTTCCTTCATCAAAATTCAGTGTCAATTTGATGTACTCAGGCTGATTCATTACAGTACAAGAGAGCTGGAAATCACCAGGGTTTGGCTACACAAATCCAAAAACGACACCCTTCTCTGAAATTCAGCACATTTTTTGCTTATATCAAAAAGTCCACTTTGAATGTTCATTCAATGTGGGATTTCACGCTGTACCTCTTTTTGTGATCAGATAATTTATACATTTGTTCATCTTTCACACCTTTTGTGGGAGCTAAGAGTGTGAGGTGCTGGCAAAGGTTTGCAGAGATGATAGCACCTGTTAGCTAAAGAGAGTTCAATCATGAGCAGTCACGCATCACCTCACTGTGATCCCAGCATGTGGGAAAGAGGTCAAGATATGCACACTGGGCCCAAGCTGCAGTGGCAGAACAATGTAGCTTTCTAAATTGGAAATGGCCTGCAGATCTAGTAACAAATATGGAGTATGAGCAGGGGATAAAGCATGGTTAGGTAGAAGATCAACACCTCACAGTATCTATGTGTTTTTCTAAAGGTATGCAACATTGAGATTCTGCACAAATACATGTGCAAAAGTACACATACTTATCCTTCCGCAAACGTATGCTGATCCATGTGCAATAATGTGATATATGCATTGCAGCTCGTTGAGGTGTGGCATATCCACAAGGAAAGAAAGTTAAGAGAGAAATTCCTCCTTGTAGTGAATCTTATTAGCATACCTGTTGGAACGCAACACCTCAGGGACTTTTTTTCCCCATCTGCAGTTTTCTTAGACATGGAGAAGGCAGGAGATAGTGCTGCATGAGTATGTGAGGAGGTACATTCAAAGTAAACAACAGGTGCCATCCCTCTACTGGACTATCTCTTACAGCTTTTTCCTCTTAACTTAAGACCAGAATGGATCTTAAAAGACAATCAAGATAAGGATGGGAGGTTGTGAATTCCAATCCCCCGTACTTTCAGACTCATACCAAACAGACTGTATACTGTTTAATAGTATGTTTGCTGCAGTGTTTTTATATTTTTCTCATGGGACTATCTCAGTTCATTAATCATTAGTCCAGTGACTCTGCTGGTCAGGCAGCCAGGAAGGCTGGGCAGAGAAGCAACAGAGAGAACGTTAGATACTGTGACAACAAACTGAGAGAGACGCCTTTGATCAGGGCAGCTCTGTGACTTCACACTGCCCTATTTACTCTGGTCTCCCTGACACACAGCTGCTGTATTGTCACAAAGCATGGAGAGGCTTCGGGACCCTCTTCCTCACCTCCTCTATGGCCCACTGTTAGTTTGACAAGCTGAAGCCAGGCCTGATTTCTCCCACGGCTAGTTTGCCAAAAAATATCTGCTGAACAAAAGCTCAAACAAACATTCCCAATTAAAATGCATTCATGGAAATGTGGGCGCCAGAGAGAAAACACATATCGGTAGATTGTGCAGCATTATAGCGCATGAAGAAGGAAACCTGCTTTTCCTAATGAGCTCAGGATAAAATTCCCCACCATGTCATGTTGGCTTTTCATGGCTTGATTTCACATCCATTTATACGCCCACTCACAGCAAATGGGCTTGAGAATTTATGCTTTTCTACAACATTGGTGCTATCAAAGCGGAAAGCTGCCTTTGGATGGGAGAAGAGATAATAAAAGGGTTATACGACTAGATCAATACCACAGCACTCGCTTGTGTTCAGCCAACAGCATAGAGGTGTTACAGAGATTGAAGTTCTTGAGCCAGACTGAAAGTTGGCATGGTCTTGTACAAAGTTTTGTAGGTTTAATTTTGTTTCTCTTTCCTGAAAGAGTAATTTTGGATATTCGTGGCTTCTTTGAAATGGCAGTGCATTATGTTTACGCTCTGCTGCTGTTTGGTTGAATGTCTTCTTTTTTCCTCTGATGTTTTTTTGTTTGTTTTCTTTTCACTCGTGTACGCAGGACACAGACACCAAGGCGGAGCTGGATCACATACAGCTTTGGCTCTCTAAAGCTGATTGAATTCCAAAGCTTGTTTCCCTTCAGAAAAGGAATGAGAGAAAGCAAAAATTATGCATCTCCCAGGCGCTCCAAGACTATCTTCTGCCTTTTCATTCTCTTCACAATTTCACTCTGTAACAAAATCCCAAACTCAGATTGAATGATATGACTTTTTCACTCTACTGGTCTACTTAAGATAAGCAGGAGAATTATTTCCATTTGTTAGACTAAAACAAAACTTTCATTTGATTTCCTCTGTAAATCTAATTTGAACCTTTTAAAAAGGGAAGAGCTGTAAGTGGGCAGGGTTTTGAGCTATTGATTCTGCAGATTTCCACGAAGGGAATGCTTTACATTTGTGCAACTGAGGACACAAAGATATGCCCATGATGCATTTTGATTGGATTAAACCAGTATCTAGGAAGATGTCTGTTCAATACGTTGGCAATGCATTAAGAACAGAGTAAGTGGACATGCACAGATTGGGATTGATTTAGAAGGCTACATCACTGGAGTGCTTGTTACCCGTCATTGCTTCCCATAATACCAGATTATCCTGAAAACCCAAGCAAATTAACCCTAATGTCAGTCTTAAGAGTGAGTCTGGGTGTTTTTCTCTTCAACACTGTCCAAGAAATGCATCATCCATGGTCACTTGTGGTGGAGCTCTCAGAGGAATTATAGTTGCAGTTGGCTACGCCATGTAATGATATTTGATTTCCTACAGGAAGTACCTCCACGAAGACCATTAGTTACCCTTCTGTTTTTCCATACAAATGACATGTAAGGGCATTTCTGTTTGATGTAATTCCCCAAGTGGGTTAGGCTGCATCTCAGTAGGAGACTGAAACCTGCCTACCTTTGACTTCCCTTGTTGCTTAGAAGTGTTGCAAAAGTGCCACAGAGAATCTCTGAAGTCTTGTTAACTTCACTGTATTTTATAAGGAACAAAACTGAGTGGGAGGGATAGGGAAAAAGAAAGCCAGATGGGGAATAATAGGGTATTTTTTGTAATGGAGATGTCATAGTAATGACAATGAAAAACAGTTGATGACAGAAACACTGAAGAGTATTGTTAGTCTTGGTGGACAGTAGTGCAAATGAGAAAGTAAAGGATAATGAGATCAGGGTTGAAAAGACACTGGCACATTGTACAGGAAGAATGAGAAAGGATCAGAAGAGGGAGTCTAAAGAAAGGTGAGACACGGATACAGAGGCAAGCTTGAATCATGTATTATTGCTGACCATATTGATTTAGCTGGGAAGGCAGAAAAACTGAACTACTGACTGTCTTGAAACCAAGTACTGAGGGATGAGAAGGTGACAACAGCGTTATTTGGATGAATGAAGAGCTCATTTTCAGCAGTGAACATCATTCTGTGCCTACTGAGTAGATCCTAACTTCATTTCTAACGATATTACGTGGGGATGTTGTTGTTATCCCTCTAGGTTAGGCAAATGATCTACTAACAGAATCATTGCCATCAACACTCCCAGGGAGGGCAAACTGCATGTTTACCATTTCTACTATACTTATGAGTACACACATTGACGTAATGCATTCTCTAGCTCTACCCTTACTATCCCAACTAAAAGGATAACCAAAATCTAATTCTAACGCTAACCCTAAAACATATGGTGTTTCTCAACGCAGAGTATGCAAAGTACAAACTTCTGTACTTGGAAGTAAAGACTTGGCAAGTGTGAACAAGTACGGACTCTTGAGAATTGGAAAAAAATGGTAAAAGTGTTTCAACTGTAGTAGAAACATTTGTGTGTGTGTTTGACTCCCATTGTTGCTAAGTGGTGCAAAATGTCTGATGGGATATTTGGCTCCCCAAGTTCACACAAGTCTGTTCCCAGGGCATTCTAGACAAAATGGGTGGAGAAAGAACACTTCCAGGTCTTTGATTTGTACTTGGCTAGATGTGTACTTTGAATTGGAACCACACTTGGGCTTTCGTTGGTGACGTTTCACACCAATAGTCTTAACCCTGAAAACGTTTTTTTAAATTGTAAGAACCAGCTAAATTGTCCATGCAAGGAAATAAGGACATGCACACACACACACACACATACACACACACACACACCTCTCAGAGGCAATTATAAATTGAGTAAAGATCTAGATTTGCAAGTCTGGCTCCTTCACTCCCCAAAGGAAAACCACTGTCTGTGACCTTGATCAAGGTGTGTTCATTTGGTGAGCATGTGACAAGAGCAGCAATTATGTTGAACAGAGGGCATTAACAATGTTATCAAGAACCATCTCTTCAAGCTGACATGAATACAGTATAATATGGCTGAAATAGGAGAACACAAAATGTTTTGAATGAAAAGCTTTTGGCTCAGCATGCCTGTCAGCAGACGAACTCTTGTCCTTGGCCCCAGCAACCGTTTAGCGCTTCTTTGTGTTGATTTGTATGCATGCCTGCAACGTACCCTACATGCTTGTGTGAGTCTGCATGTGAGTGATCTGTTGCTATAGAGTCATCCCTTAGGTGTCTGATATCTGATCGCCTGGATTGATCGGCCCAAGGAGAGCGTGACATTCAGCTCTTTCTATCATGCTGCAAGCTCAACCAATAAGGCACTGGAGCAATGGCGACAGAGCCCTTTGGTTTAGGAAGTTAATTAAGCCTGCCTCAACAACACAACTGAAAAAAGTAGTAAAGGCGGGGTAGCTAAAAGCAGTCATGTTGATTTCCCAGCAGTGGATGATGATGGAGCTTACCACAGCTATGATGCGAGAGGGGGGGTTCCCTCTTTCTGCTGTCAGGCACGTCCCTGGGGATGGCAGCTTCATCTTCAGATGAGGCGCAGAGGCTTTTAGTGGGGCTCCAGGCAGTACAGGTGGTGCCCCTGCATGCATTGATCTCTCAGTGCTTTTACTGTGTATTACAACCTATAGCAAACGTCATCTGTGACAATAGAATACACTCAGACATGGCTATAAGACATGGTGCATTATATCCACATAGTGGAGGCGGCTCATTGAATATATGGCATCAATGTCAGTACATTATGGCATATGAATACTGTATGAATTGCTGAGTTTACTAATGGAATTTAATGGTCAATGGGGCGCTGTATTCTTTTGCCTTACAGCACACATCACTGCAATGCCCAGATCCCGCACAAGCTTCATGTATGTATTAAAAATACTGATATTCTCATAAATGTCTGTTTTGGGGGAAAATACGTTCAGTCACACTACATTAATATCACTGGTGGTGACCTATGCTCACAACAATTCTTCTTCTTCTTCTCTTAATTTAATTGTGGTCAGTGGCCATGCCACCATGCACAACAAGCTTCAGTGGTTTGTGTGTTCTGATTGATTATCGTCAGGATTACTTTTTTTCCACATCAACATTAAATCCTTCATGTTTTAATGTGTTGGCTGATCAGTGTACATCTTCTTACTGGGGCAGAATGCTGACACTTCATGTTCTCTTCTGCTTTTCACAGTGTTAGGCACTGTTACTCAGACATCAGTCTCTTACATTCTGTTAATTTTTCTGTTGTCACCTTTTAATTTCTATCCAGTGAATCTGTATTTTACACACTTTATTCCTCCTTATCTCGTTTTTACTTTGAACTACATTTCCAATGTACTTGATAATGCTTTCCTTACAAGACAGCTCTGATTTTGTTCTATGGTTTGGTAGAATATAACGTTCCTTTATGTGAAGACATTTAGGATGCCAGTTCATGTCCAGGCCATTGAGTCAATGAATGGTCTTTTCCTTTGTGTTCCACAGGGCCTCTTTGTCACAGCAGAGCACTGGGAAACTATGACAGTTATCTTCGATTCAGTCAAACAGTTTAGTGCTTCTTCTGCAAGATCCTTTTGACAAAACTCTCGTGAACTGCCAACAAGGGAAAAATGTTCTCCCAGGAAGACCTATGCTCGCAGAACTTGACACGATGACGAGATAATCGTCTGGTGAAAGGGTTTTTTAAAAAAAGAGCTGAATTCTATTAAAGTGGAATTAATAGTAGCAGCTATCATGAGCTCTATAAAGGTGCAAGAAGTCACAGTGGATCCCACTGGATCTAGATCAGGAGTCCTTCTTGTAGAGTATATCCCAGTAGACATCATTAACATTATCTTGGCTGACTGACTGGAAGGAGAGATTCTCTCTCTAATTCCATTGTAACATCCCGAGTACTCCCCAGTCACAAAACCCTTTTTTTAAAAGTGTGACCAAAGAGCAGTCATTACTGACTAAATAAGGCAGCTCAAGGTTAGTAAAGGCAGACAAAGCATTTCATAGATAATTGATGAGACATTCAGTTTTTGTTTGTCTGTGTGAATGCTCTGTGTTGTTGCGGTGCCAGCAATAATAACATTTTTCTAGCTGGAATTGCCTTGACACAGCTCATCTCTGCTGACATCACAGCCCATATTGTACATTTGGTCTTGCCAGCCACCATGGTCATCAGTAGCACTTATGCCTGTCTTTGATCATCAGCTGGGAAGGCAAAGCTCCACACTTCACAGCACCTGGTTGCCTCATGCCCCTGAATACCATGCGTTTGCATGTCTTTCCCTCCGGTCTGCCATGTCGTTCCAAACCACCTTAGCTACCGATGCACATACAGTATGTCCACTAGTGTGGTACTGGAAAAGGAACTGTTTACAGATATACTGTCATGTAATCATACAGGTATGTGTTGCTAGACTTGATCAGATTGAACATTACGGCGCACAATTCGTGCCTTCTTTAAAATGTTTCTCCTTAACATGAAAATTATTTTTTCCTCCTGCAAACACGTATGAAAGTATGCAAATGCTGTATTTGTTGTAATTCTAATTAGTGGCTGGAAGAATGAACCAAAGAAGCAGCAGGTTCAGAATGAGATGAATAATTTCATGGTGAGGCAGACTGCTTCTGACATTATCGAACATGTGGCCTCAGAGGCTGCCCAGCTCTGATGTAATTGCATATGTTTTAGTCACTACTTGTTTAGTTCCCAGAGATCAAAAGCCATAACCAACATTTTCTTAATACGTGTGTATTTTCTGAGGTCAGTGTGTTCTTTTCTTTATGCGGGATACCTGCTAAACCTTTAATAATTTGCTAATGTAGCATTTCGATCCTGAGGTCAGCTGTAATAATGCTTTCCTCTGAACATTTAGCTTTATCCAGGGTTTTGCTCTGAAAGCCTCATAAATGCTCCATTCCAATTTGTTATTGGTAAACACTGTGAAATTGCATGAGTCAACAGCTTCACTGTGGAAATGATTTGCATGAGTTTGGCTTTTGAAACAACATCCTCCCTCTTAAACTATGTTTTAAGTCTGTGCCATCTGGTCCTTAGTTCAGTTCTGTATCAAGCACTGAATAGTAATTCTCCCACCAAGAACTGAGGGTTTCAATCTTCTTCTCAATATAGACGTCTGTAGCATTGAGCATAAAAAAACACAGTAAATTATATGATGTAGGACCGTATTTTCTGCTATACTATGCTGGGTAAATTCTAATGACTATTTTGTGGATGGACTAACATCCGTCTTTGCAGATCTCTGATTCATATCTTTTTTTTTTTTTGCCGCGAACAGTGTTTATTTTTCTCATCCTGAAATGCCAAACTTTGCAGGCCATAAAATTCTCTGCTACATAGCAGTGGCAGTGAATGTATCTAATGTGTATTTTTATCACACCTTTGAAAATGGGTGGCTGCCAAGTGGAAGGATAATAAGATGTGGAACGTGCTGGTGAATTTTAAAACAATTCCAATTTTGCCCTCTGTTTCCATTATCATAATCTTCAAAGATGCTTGTCTTGTTCATTTTGCTCATGACCCTGGCAAGTAAGTCATTGAATTTCCTGAAATAACTGCAAATAAGAGAGCCATCATTAAGATCCCCAGCGTGTACGAGTGATAGGACAGCAGAGACTTCAGATATGAAAGGACATCCAGTTGATGGCTTTGCAAATGATCTGAACTCCACTCATGACATGAATGCAAATCTGTCAAGTTTTTCCCTTCCTTCTGCAGTGCTGACTGACCCTCATAATTAGATGAGTGCTGAGAGATGTGCTCTGCTTGTGGCAGTGCTAATGTGAAGGAGTGTTTTCATACATGGCTTAAAGGTTGTAAAACACAATACAACCCTGACAAGAACAGTGTTGAGTCTTGAGTTGACACAGCACAGTTGTTCTAATCTAATAGGGCAATTTTCTTGAGGAAATATTTGACTCTGTTTTTAGGCTGGTTAATTGGCTTCAATTGTTTTTGCCAGAGTTTTTCTCCCTGAAAATGAACTAAAGTAGAGGTAAATGTTAAGTCTTTCTATATCACTGCTAGCAATATCGGTGTTTTGGTGCCGATGGTGAAAATAACTTTGTAATGTAAACTTTGCTCATCTCACACAATATACAATCCTCATGTTTAATGTCATGTTTACAATGGCAGCCACATGAGAACTTTGACTAAATAATACACTATACTCCAAGAGCAAATATAAAAGATATCTTGATATAGCACAGCAACCACTTAAAAAAGTGGATGAGACAAATAATCGTAATACTTTTTTCAAGCTCATTGAAATTTAGTTCAGTACTGAAAGCCCTAACACCCACCCCAAGTGACTCAAACAAAAATGATCCTATTATAGTCTTTTTGTAGAGTGCAACATTTCTGGTAGATGCACTGTGAACATAGAAGCACAACTCGGGGGCAGAGCAGGTAAGGTTACTTTGACATTTACTTGGCCAGTGTTCAGAAAAAAGGCCAGCAACAGGTGATCAGTCAGCAAGGGCAAACAAGACCAAAAAGGGATGCAGGCAAGGAACCAAAACCAAAAACAAGAAAAGATCATAAACTGAAGCAGAGGAAAAAAAGAACAAGGGCAGCAAAGCTATTGCGGCAAAGGACTGGTGGTGTTTGTGTGCAGGCGTATATTCTGAGTAGAGTTGATGAGAGACAGGTGTGGCTTGATGTGGAAATTACGAACAGGTGTGCAGGTGGGTGAGATGATCAGGTGACTGGAAATGTCCCAGAGCATTAACTGGTGGAGAACAGCAAGAAAGATACATTAATCTGAAGGTGAAGGGAGAGACAGAGAATGTATCCTTATAGGATTACAGTACAATTTCTCTCCTGGGAAGTGTCAATATTGTTAGTTTTTAAAAACTTGAACTAATGTAATTTGTCAGTGAGGTAGTGACATACAACACAGAAACCCTGTATTTAAATTTATCGCATTTATCTGACCCAGGGAGACAATATAAAATTAGTTTTGTCTTTCAGGGCATTATGAGGGGATCATTAGTAAAGGATAATTTCAGACCATCAGATCTGTACAGGAACTGGTCAATGAACCGAGCTTAAGCCGTTCCACTTGATATAAATTAATGATAACACTTAATTCTGTTTCACTGTGTTCTAATTTGCTGATTATGCTGTTGTAGTCTACAGACAGGATGTGCGACTCAAAATCTATTTGATAAATCGCTTTTTTGTCTTCATATTGACTCATTAGAGTTAATTATTTTCACTCGATAATAACATATTTAGAGAATGTTATCAGTAAAGTAAATATTGAGATAAAAACAGGATAATAACAACCTCTGCAGCACTTTTTCAATGGGAATGTAATTATGATAATTGCATTGTTCACATTTAGTTACATTATTCGAAACTTTATTCAGAATTAAAGATCACTGTTTTTATTGCATTGCATATGTACCACTTATTACTCCATTACATTACTATTCATATGTTACATAAGCATTACGAATGCCGAGGTTTGTTTCTGTTTCTGTAGATAGGGGATCTTTGGCAGGCCTGAGGCTTCATTGCACCATTTTACAAACTTCCACTGAAACACACAGAGCCCCAAGGTGAGTGGAAGCATCCACACTTGGCCTACTTAGCTGAAGTTTCCATGCTCTCTGCTGCTCTCATTGCTAACATTTCTCTTTCTTTAACATTCTACCATATACCAGAATATATTTTATAATAAATTAGGTTTAAAATATATATGATTACAATCCAACTGCGCAAAATTATAAAATACAGCAACTTGCCTGTACTAGTGTGGTCAAGATATTGTTTAAGAAGACAAGTGACAATAATCAATTATCGTTTAGGAGTTTCTTAATTCTGCTGATCACACTGATAATTTCATACTGTTTGAAAATCTAGTTTGTCTAATGAGTGAGTGAGATACTGTAAGACATAATTCACATTAAGAAGACAAAAGGCTCATTATTAGGCCACACTGAGAAATAACAATTAGTGATATATTATGGGTTCAGTAAATTATACTTTTGGGTCTCTGTGCTAAATTGCTAACCTAGTAGTGTCTATTTTCAGGCTTGACGTTATTATTCATACTTTTACAGGTCACTAGAAGATTTCTATTTTTTAAAAACTTAAATCATTGCCAGAGATTATGATAGACACATTAATGTATTTCAAGACACAAATACTTATGCAAATAGGGAGTTTTGCAAATGATTATTGCCACTCTGCCCACACACTAAGCCAGAGTGTGACACACACAACCTAAGGATTTGTGTCAAAATCCTCTTAGCACATTTTGTACATTTGAACTGATTCAAAACTGTCTTGGCCTTGCTAATGAACTCTCATTGCATTTCATCTGCAGCTAAGACTACATTTATTTATGTATAGTAAAGTTTGTCTTGAAGTTGTCCTTTTTGTTTTTGCTGTATTGAACATGCAGAAACAATGAGAGAAACAAAACACTGACATGCAAAAATATGTATTATTGACGTTTGTTTAGATCGATCAGATAAATTCCAATACTGGTTTTAACAGGGGAATAAAATATCATTGTACTTCCACTGTTTATATCTGATAGAATTTATGCTGCCACTGTTACCCTGAGGTGTGCAGTACAGGGTCAGAGACAGAAAAAAGAAGCTCAAATTTGTTGAGAAGCAAATCCTGTGCTTACCCTCAAGGTTCCTTGACTTGGTGCATAGCAGCTTGGGACCAAGGGACACAGCTGGGGACAAAGAAAACTGAGTTGGCTATGATTATACCTACTAAACACAGCTATACCTGGCACTGCAGAAAAGTAAAAGCAGTAGAAAGAAAAATGCAGTGCAGCATTTTGATCCATTTTCAGGTGTGTCATGGCCACATGGTAATGCTGTGATATAAACTGCCGTAGTGGTACAGAAAATAAATGAAGATAAAAATTCAGCAGGCCACATTTTAGCTTATAAGATTGTAATTTAACTCAATATTCACACAGAGAACAAGGTAACAAGCATAAAATCCTCTACACCTGGCTGGGGCGTGTGTCCAACTGGCTGTCAGCAGCGTGGAGCAGGCAGCAGCAAGCCTGGGGACTAAAATGACATGCCACGTGATTTTCTTTCCCTGGAGGTACTCCCATTGAGACTTATTGTTTTATTCTGTCACTTATTCGCTTCATGGCTGCCTTAATCTAATGCAATTTAAGCCACTTACATTTTTCATACAGTGCACATTAGCAAGTTAGTACTGCCTGAATGGGCCAGGTTAAGGACCTTCCTGAAGGGCATTGTCACTGTTACACTCTCCCTCATCTTTGGGCTTATCTGCTGTCTTTCACTAACTTTCTTTCAGTCTCTCTCCCTTTGGTGTTGAGGGGATGCGATGGCTGCCACATGCTGGGTCTCCCAATAGGTGACTTAAAACCCATTCGCAGACTTGAATGGTCTGGTTCTATTCCAAAATACAGCTTTTTGTTTTTATGACTTTTTCTTTTCTGTTGACTGGACAGTATATCACACTGCATGAGCGGAAAGGCCCAGGGTGAGGTGGTACTAGACGTAAAGACAGACATAAATCTCTCAGTTGCTCACCTAAGCCAGAGTATAATCTATCTAATAAATTACAGAGTTGTGGTGTAACATTAACATCTTATTTACAGTGCAGTAGCTTGCCAAACGGAGATAATAAATTATGAGCTTATGTATGTTTGTTTTTATTTGTGTATGTTTATGATCATGTTCTTTCCACTGGCTCACTTAATACAGCTTGTTCTTATGGGGTGACAGGGCAAGGCCAAACCTCTTTTACATTTAGCATTCAGCATTACATAAGGGTTATGCTTTACTTATGGAAGTCTTTGTGTGTGCGTGTGTGTGCGCGCATTAAGCAGTACATGATGGGTGCAGAGCAGAAAAATGTCTTCAGTCGGATTTTTAAACATCATCAAATATTTTTTTATCAATGCTGTTTACGGATGGCTTAGTGACCTTGCACCCCCTCACTTCATTGCTGCCTCTACCCTATCACTTTGTCTCATTCTCTTGCTTATTCTGCCTCCATCCCGTTCGTCCATGACACCATCATGGCGGTTGTTAGAGATGGAGAGGAGTATTCTAGCTATAGAAACTTACATCGATCTGCTCGCCTGCAGTCCACACCCAAACCTGCTGACTCCCAGCAGAAAATGAAGGGAGACAGGAAAAAAAGTCAACCCTCAGCTGTTTTCTTCCATCCCCACCCCCAGTATCACAATCATCAACAATGCAGGTCACTTCCGCACTTTTTGGTCCCTCTTCCTTTCTTGCGATCATACATTCCGTTTTCCACCTCACCTTTTTCTCTCCCGGCTACACTTCCCTTATATCAGATGTGACTTTCTCCTGTGTTTGCTTCGCTGTTAAGCCTTTTTTTTTCCATCCCAAGATGCAATTTTCCAATTCCCCTCCCCATCTTTCATATTTTTATCTATCTTTTACTCTCCCCTGTTTGCATCTGCTCCTTTCTGCTTCCCTTTACACATCTAATGCTGTGTACACAAACACAGACGATCAAACGTACATTCACACATCCATTTCCCTCTGTCTTCTTCCCTGCTGTTTGTAGCCCATATTGGAGGCTCAGTCATAGGAGATTAGCCACAGACTTGATCAGAGTCTCTGCGGCTGCCAAGGTTGAATCTGTGGCATGAAGATTTACACCAGACTCTTAATAACTTGCATGTTGGGTTCTGGAGCCTGGTGTCTGTATTTCAGCTGTACCGGCAATTTTAGAAAGGAGAGGCCTGTGCTGCACACATTCATTTTTGCAATAAAAGTTTTAACATGAATAGCCCTTGTCATGAGCCACTTACCTGATCTCATCATCTTTCATTAACTTGTGCCCTCCAGGTGTCACACTATTTAGCCTGTAGCTAAGTAGGTAAGTTAAACACAGAGTTAAAGTTAATAAAATCACTAGATAAGCTACACTACAAACAAGATCCGTCATCAGAAAAAAAACACATCTTCATAGACGTATTGAGATGACATAATTAAAACAAAAGTTATTTTAAATGATTGACACACTTTTCTGATATTTAATCATAATTTTTAAATAACTATATTTTATTCAAAATTAATTACACGTTGAGCCCGTCAAATATGAAATGATTAAGGATTTCAAAGAGAGAGCTAAATTTATATTTCATGAAAGATACAAGGAGAGCCAACCCCCTGTGTATGCCCTAGAATATCTAACATTTGATCTGCCTGCCAGAATAAAAACATGATATATATACATTTTTAAAAGGACTTACTTACTTCCATGATTAATGAGTCGGTATTCACCATTTTTCAAATCAGTCACAATTAAGGAGTTCCACTGGAGCTCTCAACATTATATCCCCTAATGATGGCTGTGCTTACCTGTGTTTGCACATTAGTACAGAGGCCTTGTGATTTGATGCATTGCAAATTCACTGCCCAATAAGCAAGCCAGGAGCACATTACACATTCAGTTTTCCATCACACAGCCCTAATTTATAGAGCATTTTCATCAAAGCCTGTGCCAAGCTGCAAGATCAATGGGCGTCATGTTTCCTGATGTAGATTGATACTGGACGACAGGAGAATCAGTAACAATTCAGCTCTCGTCTGTTTACAGTTTGGTATGCAGCCATGCTATTATGATACGGCGGCTGCCAATGAGTTGACAGTCAGAAGGCTAAGAGCTTCCCCTCTCCCTACTGCGATAAGACAGATCTGATCCGCTCCTTCGCTTGGCTGATGTCAGCAGTATCATTAGAATAAATGAATCACCATATTGCACTGTCTCCGCTTCTTCGCTTCATGCATACAGGAGGAGGCGTCATTTGGCAGAAACCTGTGTACGCTCTCTGTTATTTTGTTTTTCATTTATTGACCTCTGTACAAGAACACGCGCATTTGAGCTCTCCAATTGCAGCAAAAAATCCCTGTTTATTTATACAAATAGTGTTCATGTTGCTCATTAGGCTTCCAAACGAAGCCTTAATTAGTTAATTGGCTTGTTACACGGATTGCTCCCAGGGCAGCCGCTGCGGGTTGGCTGTCATTCATTGAAGGCCTCCACAAAAAAAAAAAAAAAAGAAAGAAAGAAACAGGGGAACTGTCTGAACCAATAAGGGAAACAGGGAAGGGAACACGTGGAAACACCACGAGAAAGAAATGTGTGGTCAGTGGTTGATTTAATAGCATGTAGCAGTTCAGTGGCTCACCATTCCAGAATTGGACAGTAGCAATCTCTCAGTCTGCCCTCATTCTCACAGCAGAACAGTAGGTGAGGGGTGACTTTCAATTAGCAGAATGAGTCTAATTAATCAGTGAGGAGGTGATCTGTAATGCGAACCAGCAGCGTTGCCCACTCATCAGTGTGATGGGGTGAGAGGTTTTGCTGGTTCTGTCACCATGTTGCAGTGACCTTCACTGCTACAGATGGGGACCCACCGAGTGCACACATGACAGCCCAGAATCACTATAACCCTCATTACTGAGCAATATGCTAGAAATTTCTTTTGTTGCTGCACATATTGCAAGTGACCTGTGCATGATTGTGTTGCCAGCTACAAGGTTTGGAGCATGAACATTTCCTTCTTCTGTGTTTAGAAGATTAGTTTAAATTAATCATATGGTGTTTCCCTAAAACTGTAACATATTCTTGGTTTCTTCCAGAGAGAAATAACATAATTTTCAAGCTTAGTTGAAAGCTCATATATCGAGGAAGAAAGTGTTAATTTTATAACTAAGACATTCTTCTTACACCCTCTTTTGATGAGAAACTACTTTGTGACAAAAGTCAAATACTGTAGGAAGATTGACCTGATTAAAAGTACAAAGTCCAAGAGCTTTATTAGAAAACTGACCATTAGATATATACGCAACATAATCTGATACTAAGTTAGTGATGCTTAAGGTGATGTTTTATATTGCCTTTGCCTTACAGTATTGAAATCCTGTAGTTTATTGCACATGCACTGGAAAGTATTGGACCCTATATGCACCAGTGCATGTGTGTTTGTAGACCACAATTTTTGAAAAATGAATATTTTCTAAGACTTTTTTCTGGAACCAATGTGTGTTTTTACATGCTAAAGAAATGGGGGATACGGTTGACAGCATAAAACCTTGTACACGTGTAAATGTATGCGAAAAGCTTTTTTGTGTGTGTGTGTGTGTTCGTATGTACATGTACTTGAGTTACTGGAAATGACGGGGGTGTTGATGGTTTATTCGTATTGGCAATGGACTCTGGCAGATCTCCCTCTTAAGCGTAAAATGTTTGCACTTGACTAAAAGCAGAACGCCCACACACGCCCAGGCTTTTCATAACTAGCTGGCTGTTATACAAGTTGAATGTGATTCTAGCAGCTCCATGGGATCTCTCCTTTTCTTTCTTTTCCTGCTTCTTTCTCTCCACAGTGATAACGGCATCATAGATTGCTTCAGAAGCAAAGTTTCACAAATGGTGTTACAAGGGCGCAAATTATCGTCAAATCCATTTGCTTTCTATTCATCACGTAGTATTGTGTTTTGTTTAATTGACTGTGAACCTGCTGGTGTGCATCCAACTTGTGTTCAGCAGACGCCAGGCCTCGTAAATGAGTCTGGGGGGAAATAAGAGCAGCAGCAAATCAGCCAATTCGCATGCATGTCAGAGTACTGCATTTAAGGGTGGCAGTGGAATGATGGACTTGATAGGCAGCAGAAAAAAACAACTGTAACTGTGAGATGATCTAATGGCAGTAAAATTTCTTCTTCACTGTCACCCAAGAGCACTCTCAGGAGTTTACGCCCCTGGTTTCCATGTTCTGCTCAACAGCTCTAAGGTTTATTTCTCTACAGACTAGTAATGACAGAAGTACATGTTTATAAAAACCTGCAGTTTTTAATTATGCTCTTACATTGAAAATGTAAACACTTGTGGCGTAGAAAATAATTTGCCAGAATTTGAATAGAAAGCGAAGAGAGTGTGATTAAGAAAGCAAAAATTTTAGGATTACCTTATTTAACTGCAGTCCTCAGTAAACCCACTCATTTTTGTACATCTCTGAAAGGGCAACAAGTGACATGAAGTGGCAAAGAGGTTACAGATCACTGGGTTTAATTGTCTCTGATGAGTGACACCCAGGGCAAAACTGGAACCGCTTTACTGGACTTGGTCAATATGTGCTCACATTGTGTACCATTTTGTCTGTGTTTTATGGAGAAAAACCATAAGATGGTGTGAGAGAGATGGGAAGTTAGTTGCATTTTCCTCCTACTTGCTTTCTGTTTTAACTCTCATCTCATCAAATGTCCCATCATGTTAACATCACTTTGTCACTCCCTCCACAACACAACTGCAGGGCCTGTTTCATTAGCTGCTATTTTAAGCAGCAGCCGTTATTTTCCTTAAATTATACTTAGGTATGAGCCTTCCAACTTTAAAAATCCTGTCAGGATTTCAGTCTCATTTGACCCTTTTCCCAGAAGGTGGTTTGTGGAGTGCAGTCATGCGTCATCTCGGTCTTGCCGGCTGTCGCTCACGTTGACAGTTTTTTTTTTTCATATCCCCACGCTGAGCAGCAGGCATTGGTATGCCTCCATAAAATGGAAATGAACACTGATGTCCCCCTCTGAATTACATTAAAACGTTTACAACCGTGACTTGGCCTGGGTGGATAGAGGCACTAAACATCAGTCCAGGACCACTTTAGACAGCTTGCTTCAGCATTCGTGTTTTTAGGTACCTGTGTAAGTGGTCTGGCCTGTTCAGATAATTAGCAAATGAAGTGGTTTCACCATATAAGTAAGTAAGCCCATCATGTTCGCCTTCTAGAAAGCTGATACTGACAGGCATGCATTTAATAACTGTAATTAGCAATATCCCCTTTCGTCTTTCTGACAAGAGTTCATCTGCACACAAAAAGGATTGTTGTGTCAAGATTTATGTCCAAACTAATGTATTTCTTTGCTGTGAAGGAATCCTCATTATCCATGTAACCATGGTGGTGCTTATCAGAGCAACACTCAATCCATTCATTTTCTTGCAGATTGGCTACTAATTACACAGAAGTGGTAATTATCTACTGTAATAGATACCAATATCATAGTATCAATAACTGTGATTTATTATTACAGATATCATTAAATATGCATGTTAGTTATCACAAAAATGAATAGAGTACAATGGAATGACACTCATGGTCAAAAAGATGTTGCTTATTTTTTTATTTGATTTTGAAACCTTTTACTATTCAAATATAAGAATATTATTATATCAGCTTATATCAGTATAACACTTTTTTCATATGATTCCCACCTAGAAGCAAATATTAATTTGCTATCTGGCTTTCAGAAGAAAGGAGTGCCTACATATCTCCTACACAAGCATTTATTTTCATTTGTTGACACAGCTGGATAAGATTCTTCAAAGGACAACTATATCCAAATATTTTTTCCACAGAGCAATTCACCACCTGTCATCAAAGTCTCCGCCAATATCAGCGCCTCCTGCATCAGCCCAAGCTGTGCCAAAAACTCATTAGAACTTCTGCCGAGCTGAAATGAGTGTCACGGGACAGAGGGAACGGGCAGTAAGCGATACAAGTGACTGTCAAAGATTTAAAGTAGAGCCCAAGCATCGGTACAGAACCAGAATTTTTATCACATGTGGAACTGGATCAGTCACTTTGGATTGGAGAAGCAATTCACAAGGTAGAGTGTTAAGATGGTGGTGCAGGCTTAGCAGACTGATCAGCCAGGAAAAGGGAAGCATCAGAGGCAGGGAGGATTGCGAAACACCAGCTTTGATGGATGAGCTTCAGACCTACGCTAATGCTAACTCCTGGAAATGAGGCATTGCCTGTCTGGAGACATATTCAGTTGGGAAGAAAAAATGAGGGAACAAAAAGCTCACCGGCATCCTTACACATCATTTAAATCTAAGCCTGCAGTTTATCTGTGTTGCTTGTCCAGTGCATGTGTAATACTTCAGCTCTGGTCTGCATGGCAGGAGTGTTAGCACGCTTGAACAGACTAATTAAAGGGATCACTGTAAATCATGACTGTGGATGGCAAGTCTGGTCCAACACTGTGATCTTTAACCTTTTCCAGTCAACTCTACTCACTACATAAGCCTGCTGACTGGTCCACTGCATTCACATTGACACACTATAAGACCATTTGGATGGTTACAGTGGTTCTTGGAAGAGACCTAAAACCACACTTGTCCAATGTCTGCAGTAACTTAGTGTGTGGCAAGATGTCTGAGACCGTTTTGTCTGTCTGAAAGCTGTCTGAAGCTCATGGTTTCAGGCCGATATAAAGTAAAAAAAGACAATTCCATTTGCTTTTCCTTGAAGTCATTTCACACGCACTTATAATCTCTTTAGAGGGAAGAAGAAGAAGAAAGCTATTGCTGCTGCATCTTTTGTTTCCCCTTTTTCCCATCAGAAGCACTCTGGGTAGGAAGCAAAATGGAGCAAAGAAACAACAGGGACTAACACAGAAAAATAAATCTGCTGATTTAATCAGGTTGCTATGCTTGTCTCTCACCAAGTGGGTTTAGTACCTGCCTCCAAGACAGGATGGAGCTCCGGCAGTGATAACCAGCATCTCACTAATCTAGTGTAACCAAGAGAAAGAGATAATGTCACTCTTCTGGGGGGACATGCAAGTTCAGGTGCTGTTTAATTATCAGCTTATTAGAATGTGTCTTCAAGACTATAGAACTGAAAGAAACCACCAGTGTGAGTTATTATCCAAAATGACCAGTTGAATTTGGTAATTAAGGTTGGGAGTGAAGAGGAAATGAGCAAGCCAGTTGGACTCTCAGGAGGAAGTCAGACCACACCTGGTGCTGGCTAACCTTCTCTTATGAGATGCTCTAGCCCATGGAGCCTCAACATGCTCCCACAGCTGCAAGCCCAGTAGGAGATCCCAGCACTAGAAGACCAAATTAGAGCCAAGTTGGACGATTGAATCATGGAAATAAAACTGGCTGAGCATATGAAACACATAATATTTTGCCAGTTCTACTCACAGATCTCATCATGAAATCCTGCAGGAGTGAAACTGGGTCTTGATGTGCTATGCAAGCATTCCAACAGTCTTGATGTAAATACATGTTGGGTAACAAGGAGGAGCAACACAACAGAGCCAAACCAGGAGGCAGCCTCTGGGGAAATCACAGCTCCAAGTAGAAGTCCATCATTTAGCAACGAGAGGCCCTCGGATTCATGAACCAGCTGGGGTATTTAGGCAGAAAGACAAGGCAGAGTACTTTGATTTAATCTATGTCAGAGTCAGGCAGTTTGTGACAGCTTATGGGGAGAAATACAGTGGACAGTGTACCATTTAACCCTCATGACACACTCCCTGATTCACACTGCCTGTCTGATAGACGCTGCCTCAACCAGATGAGCTGACTGACATAGTGAATCATAGCAATACAAAGTCCCTTTACCCGTAGTGAGGGACAGAAGACCCAAGAGGCTACTCCTGGCATCTCCCACCCTGGCCAAGATGCTAAGAGGTTAACAGAGGAATGTGTGTAAAGATTGCTCTTCTCTGGTCAAGAGGTGAATGAATTGTAATGAAAGTGTGGGTGAATGGCGACATCATCAATAGAGACAACAAGCGGCTGTCTCTGTAGACCAGAGGGGGTGTGTTTGTCTTTTTCAGATCAATAGCCCCTACAATGATGCCCTGAAAGACAATTTATGAGGCATAAAGGGCAGGCACATTGGTTCAGGTCCAACTGTCCAACCTCAGCCCCTGAGATTCCCATGTCTGATTCTCTTTTATTCTCCTATTTACCCTTTTTCACACTTTGTCCTCTGCTTTTCCCTCTTTGTCATTTGATTCTTCATTGATCTTTTTGCTTATCTCACAATTTGGCATATTGTCGTACTACTCTTTTAAAGTAATTTTATGTCACTCTTCATCTTCTTTTGTCCCTCCTTTATCTTTCCACAGCTACATCTCTTTCGCCATTCTCCTGTCTGTCATCTCTCTCTCCCTCCCTCTCTATCTATCTCTATCTCTCTCTATCTGTACACTGTGCCAGCTGTGTGATGAGCCAGGGGCTGATAAGCGGTGGTCAGCCCCTCTCCAGATGGCAGCCTTAGCAGCAGCTGCCTGGGGGGGGTGTGAGGATGGGTGGTGATGGGCTGAGGGTGTTTGTCAGAGAGGAAGATGGGAAGTGTGGGGATGATTACAGTTTTGTTGCATTTCCAGGTGAAAATAGGCACATACATAGGAAAATCCATTGTCAGCAGCATGTTATGTGCTGCCTGCAGAGTTGCTGTGCGACACACAGGGATAGCGTCTCTGCTGCGTTGGTTTCCATTCCTCCATTGCCGGAGGTGACGGTGGTTCGGCTTTGTGGAGTCGTTGCTGGAGACTGCGGCTTCTGGTCTGAAAGTGGCATGCGTCTCTTCTCATATGACATCTCTCTGCCACAGTAGCCTAAAGGAAAGATCCACAATGGGGGGTTGTCTCCATATTCAGAGACAGTGATCTAAGTGTAACCATCGCCATTTGTTCAGGTTAAGCATACATGTTATGCAACCACATGAATTTCTCTGAAAAAAAAAGAAAAGAAAAAACATATCCTCCCACAATATTTGCTTCAATGTGAGTCACTGATGTGCCATCATACCCGGTACGTGATGTAACCCTAATTCCTTTCATCTGAAAAGCTGGATATGAAATCAGTGGCCTTTTGTTCTAGCCAGTGTGCTCTGTCACGGTCCTGGCTTGTCTCTATGAGTGTGGGTCTGAGTAAACGGCCATTGCGAAGGAAGAACACTTGAAATTGTTCATAGTTTTAGCTGTTTCAGCAAAGCCAAAGTGGAATTCCTCACATGACCAACTTTTTCTATCGACATACTCATAACTCATCACAGAAGTAGAAGTGAAATTTAATACAAACTCCTGAGTAAGCTGTGTGTCTTTTTAGCCACTGCATGAAAAACTTTTACACGTCCGACACAACCAACCAAAATCCACTCATGCATGTTCATGTCACTGTTAATCTCCTCAGAACGTTTCTACCATTTCTTCCCCGTTCCTCTATCCACCACACTTACACCCACCCCTGCCCC
>OMLM01020503.1:56769-79225 GCA_900302695.1 Helostoma temminkii | reverse complement strand
CCCCCTCTTCCTCTGGGCTTAAATAATTATTCTGCTCACTTCTGAGCTGGTTTCATGGAAGATTTATCAATGTCTTACCTATAATCTTGACAGCGGTGTGACCAAGGCTATGTAAGTGGTTGGGAATCCTTCAGTCCTGAAATATAACCCTGAGCATGGAAAAACGCATTACAAATGCAGCACCATGCAACTTCAGCTTGATTATCTGCTGCAAGAAAAGTATTCTATTCTTTTTCTGAATAAGAGCGTCTGTTTGTGTTGTGGATAATTTGCCTGTAGGGGACAGGCTGATAGCTTGGCAGTGGCACTGGTTTGCAAACTGGAGGCCACTTTCACACCTTAAGTCTTGCATGGCTTAGTGCAATATTAATGTCTCTTTTCATTGCCATCCTCTCCCTTCACCTCATTTCCTCTCTAGAGAGATTTGCAATGTCTGCGACAAACATCTAAGCTTTCTATCATTTCATTTCTCTAGGTTGCCTCGGCTTACACTCATTTTCACCTTCTTTTTTTGTTTCTTTCCCTGCTCCAGCTTTTCTTCTATCATGGTTCTTTTCATTCTTTCGTACTCTTTCAGCTTCCACTTCAAAATGACTGTGACTGACATAGCCAAGCACAAACCCATCACACACATTTTAGAACTTTTAAAAGTGAAGTTTTTACATTAAAGCAAGACATACACACATGATTAAAGGCATTTTATTCACAGCATTTCCCCTTCACTTGATCCCAGTGGATTTAAAGGTTTACAAACATTGTATTTGCAAAAAAGTTAGACAACTGGGATATGTGATAGCATTTCTCACTGACAGTTTATGCAATCTGCACAGATAGAGCAAGGATTAATGAAAAATGCAACCAGGGTTAAGAAGGAGAAGAGTCTTTTTTCATCATGGACTTAAAGCTGAGTCTTCATCACACAGAAAAATCTGCTGCAGCACTCCTATTTCTCAGACCTACTAGGAGAAAGTAAAAAAAATCTCAACAACCTTCTTGCCTTTTATATCAAAGCAGTACTGCTCTATTTAGAGCTATAATTCAGACAGGAAAGATTGGAGTGACTTGGATTTGGACACACAATTTTTGCAACTACATAATGTGCCTCAGCTGTCTGAGCCACCTGAATGGAAAGAGATGTCTTGCTGTCAGTGGGTGAGTATTCGGAGTGAGTTACTTGGAATATGGCTGCCTAACTTGAAATTCTGTGATCGACTCAAAAACTTTGAAGATGCCTCTGACCGGCTCTGTAAATGAGTTTTTCTTATTTTCCCTCCACTGCATTCGACTCCTAATCCTCCCATGAGTCCGTATTTTTCTTTCTCACTGTGTTCTTTTGGCTTGTTTCCCTCCCTATGTTCATCTCCACACTCCCTCTGCCACTTTTTCCTTTCTCCCCTGCTCCATGTCTCTCTTGTTTACCTTTGTTCTTCTTTGATTGGACTTAGACAAGCCCAATTCTTCTGACCCTCGGTACCCTGTCCTGCCTCCAGTCTTTCCAGAGGAATGAACAAATCTGATGATCAATTCTCTTTCCCCTTTGCAGCACACACACTCACACAGACACACACACACACCCCAAACTGCCATATAGCACAGAGATCAGCTCAGCCTAGCTGCCTGCCAACCAATTACCACACTACATCACCATTCCTGCCACCTGTCCCCACACCCCACCTGTGGGCCTTTGTGCCTCAGTCTATTCCCATGCACTTCTTCCTTTCATTACAATCTACAGTTAGCCTGCTGTTATCACCTTTAATTACCTACTGTGCCAAAGTTCCCCCTCCTACAGGGCTCGGACCCTTGATTGTCTTACACCCCCACCTAGTCATCAATCCTGCAACATTAGATTATTCTTCTTCTGCTTGTTCTCAATTATCGTCTCTCTTTTCCCTTCCAATTGTTTCTTGATATTTTTCATCTTTCTTTCCTCTGTTCCCTGTGGCTGTCCAACCTAAGTCCCTGCTGAGTGAACTCCCAGGTCCTCTAGATGTTTCCCACTCTGTTCTAATTAAATGCTCTCTGATATGAACACCCATATTTCTACTAATCTGAGTCCTCTTCCTTGAACAGCAATGTCGGCTCATTAAATTGCATTATGAATGTCTGCCACTTGCTAATGGGTATCTCTGTCATTTAGTCTTCTTATGCTGTAAATACAACACTTGAGCAATATTTCCTGAGTCATCAAAAAATCACTATTTTTTTAACCCATGGTTTAATGAGTATTTTTTCAGTTTTATACACATCAGTTTTTTTTGCAGGTTGTGGTACTTCTGAGTTTGATTTCCTGCAGGTTTATCTTGACAGCAAATTCTGGGTTTACCTACAAATTCCCTTGCACTTGAGCACTTCAGAGATATTTTAGTACGGGGCCACAGCTGCTTCTCTAGCTTCTCTAGGGTATGGGTGTGGTAACAATGTAAAATTGAATCCTCAGATGAATCTTTTGTAGCTAGAGCTTTCAGCTGTGTACCCCCAGTCCATAGTTTGTTATATTACATGATTTGTTTGGGCTAGTGTAGTTAGGTTAGACATGTCACCCTTCTAACAGGCACTAGAGTCACAAGGTCAGCGGTTAACAGCTCCTATGAACTATCCTGCTGCCTCCTGAAATACACATTTTTCAATCGAAAGGTGTATTAAAAGCCTGAAGAGACATATGAGCTTGAAGGATAGCTTGAAGCTAGTGGTGTGTTTGCAGTTATTATATTTCTGTCCAAACAGATAGCTGAAAACCTACAGAGCCCTTTAACAGCCCTTTGTCCAAGAATAGTCAAAGCAGCCATGTTGAACAAGCCGTAGCCTTTCTATACAGGTGTCAGGTTGTGTTAACAGCAGAGCACTTATTTGTCCTATTCATCTGTAGTGTTTTTGACCCCTTATCCTCTGTCTGAGAAGCCAGCATCCTCCGTCTGACCTCAATTTGTTGCTTCACATCCACAAGGCCCAGGCTTCAAAGTTCTTGTTACTAGTGTGTCCATCCCCCCCCCTTTTTCAGATGTTCCTTTTGAAGTAAAAGTTCAGCCTGGAACATTTCACGACCAAATTATTTTTCCACCATTTCCTTGATTTCCTATTGATTCCTATCTTGTCTTGGTCGAGTGGAAAAGGAGAAGAAAAAGACGAAAGACAGGCAGGAGGGTGGTGGATCGATGTTAGCTTGACCTCCCATGAGGGGTTGGGTTGGATGTGTTTTGGATGAAAGTCATTAAGTATTTTTGGTTTTCCAGCCTAAGCTAGAGCAAAGAAATAACACCAGTGATTTTTAAAATTATTATTATTATTCAAAATTCTACTGTTACTGCAACATTCATATTTCCATACAACTTTCAGCAGCCTTTCTTTATACTGAACTTGCTAATGCTGTGACTGTTATTGGAAATCGTTAAAGGACGTCTTTGTGCGCTCAAGGCCAACTTCAAAAATTATTAAGGCAAATATCTAAAGTAAGCACTGAAGATGTAATGCACTGCATTGCTAAATGTCACTATTTCTGTACTATTACTATGTCTGTGTGACTATGGTCACATGCTTAATGTACACTGAACAGGGAGAGAGAGCATTTTTCATAGTTTAAAAAACGAGAAGAGAGTGATGTAGAGGCCCAGAACCATAAGAATCTGAATTCCAGATCCTTTCCCTTAAATATACAATCAAATTGTCATGCTGTTCATGTCCATGTAATCAGGCTAGCCACTCATTAATTAGGGTAGTGTAGTAGACCTCAAAACCTCAATCCACAAATGTCACAGTTGCATGCAGCATTCCCCTCTGTGTACTCTGTATCTCCATGCTGTATTCCTAGTGCAACTCCATACAGCACTCCCTCACTAGTCATCCTCCATGGCTTTGGCCAAGCGTGCAAATGGCAAATGGACAGCGGGCGCCCCAGTGGCCCTCTCAGCTCATGTCTTATTCATGAGCAGGGGTCGGCGTGATGCCCCTCGTCACACACCATGTCAGAAACACACTCTGCCCTGTGCACAGAACCCTCTTACCAGACACTCCCTCCAAAACTATTCGTACCCACTAAAACCCCATGACATTTTCACTTTATGTGCTGTTGCGCTCCTATCCTGCCTTGCAAGGCAAGTGATAATAGTAATAGCCAGTCGTAACAGCTAGGAACACTCAGCTGAAATGTAATCCAATGTAACATCCTGCTCGCAGCTTATCACCGCTCCTCTATAAGTCATATAGATGCTGCGTGAATATTATAATGTGATTACTGGTGGTGTTTCCTTATATTGCGCCACATCAATGATGAGAATATAATGTTGTGGTCAGGCTGCAGGCCAGATTGCAGCCTGCCCATCCCACCAAGCATCTCATAAAGTGCAGAGAGTGGAGCTAAGCAACGGGGAATTGAAAGTATTAGATGATTACATGGCTCTATGGTTTCATGAAGATGGGACCAGCTTCCCGGGCAACTATGACATCAGCAGCCTGACATTCAGGATGAAACGTCTACTGTGCAGCACCGGCACTGCTAAGCCACTCAAGTCAATAAAGTAATAAAGTTGTATTGAGTACCAAGCTTTGCTTAAAGGTCAGGTCGTTTTTGGTGACCAAGCAAGAGTCTAGGCTGTACAGGAGGTGATGGCATTATCAACAATAATGTCTGAGTTCCAGGGAGGATAACAACACTAATTGCATTCGTTCTCAAAGTACAAATATTTTTACAAATATCTATATCACTTTGACCAGAGCAACAACATTGTCAGAGCAACAATATTGACAATATGTTTGCCTCTGAGATTTTCTTGTCTTAGAGGGTAAAAGACCTCGTCAAGTGAGTAGAGGCAA
Organism: Helostoma temminkii; assembly: GCA_900302695.1. Classification (NCBI taxonomy): domain Eukaryota; kingdom Metazoa; phylum Chordata; class Actinopteri; order Anabantiformes; family Helostomatidae; genus Helostoma; species Helostoma temminkii. Next base: position 74,416 of record OMLM01020503.1, on the reverse strand, counting down.
GTCAGAATGAGAAATTTCACCTTTATAGCAGCTTCATCTTTTTTAAGTTCTGGCAGCTTCATTGAGAATCAACTGATCGATTAAATTTTAACAAGTCGCCACTGATGTGCTCTCTGCAGGGTTTAAACATCCAATCCATCATGGCCATGGCACTCTTTCTTCCACCTCCTACTGAGCTCTATCCATCTCTCCCTCCAAACTGGTTTGGGGAAGGGAAAATTATCTCTTGATTAAAATTTAATTAAAAGCCATTTAACTTTTTCCCTCCTCCTTCTTTATTGCCCTTAACAGAAACAACTTTCCCCTTTGGGTGGGTAGCATCTCACTTTGGTGGTCGTGAAACCACTCAACACTCCCTGGGACACTGATTATTTCTCAGCTTCTTTTATTACACCTATAGATCAGCACAATTAAAGTAAAAAAAGGTGGTCTTAAAAAAATACCCTCCTTAGATTGGTAAACAAGCACTCTCTGGGGCTCTAAATGGAGATCTGTTGCCACACCAACTATGTACAACTATTCATCCTGTTGCTACCCAGTCTCAGGTTCTAAGTCCATGGAAGCAGAAATCAACTCTAATCCACTTATCTCATCGATTCATCCACCTCTGACCTCTCTTGCTCTGGCCCCTTCAAGCCTGGAGATCATATCTTGGGTCCTGCTGCCATGCTGTCATGCTTGGCCTCAGTAAATGTGGCAAGGGTCAGGATGCAGAGTCAGGATGCAGAGCAACACTGAGGTGGTGGCAAAGATCCCACCCTTTCAATTACCCTGGTCTTGAGTCTCCCGGGCCCGTAGGGGCACTGGATTTAATTAAGTAATGGAATAGATGATTCCCATTTGGCTGACTCATACCACTTGCTCCCCCTGTGGAAGGTAGTGAAAGCAGTATTCGTGTATGTTTGTGTGTGTGTGTGTCCTGTTTGCTGTATCTATCTCTTAGTCCCTTTTAACCACCCTGGTGGCAAAAAAGAGGTGCTGCATCTTTCTTGTGATGTCACATTTGAGCATTTGTGGGCTTATGTGTGTCAGTGTGCTTTCGTGTGCTCATGTATGTGACCATCCTTCGGCTGCGCTGCTGCTTCTTAATGACCCGTGCAGCGCCTGGGAGCAGAGGGTGTCACGGCGTTGTGACTAACAGCCTGGGCAGACTGGCTGCTGCCAAAGCCGCAGCCCCAGCCAAGTCCCCACACACATGACACTCCAACACACTAAGTCAGATATGCAAAAACACATCACTGTGTCTCCTGCTGCTTAGGTTCCTCTAAATGTGTTTGTTGCTGTGGATGGCTGCCTTAAGATGTTATTATGAATCTGTGTCTGCAGGGTTTAGATATGTGAACAAATGCAGTAAACATGTGTGTTTTGAAAGCATCTATAGGGGAGGATGAAATTGATTGTGCAGCTGTGAAAGACCACAGCAAGAAGGAACATGTATGTACATGGCAAAGGTAAATGCTAAACTGGGGCTATATAATTGCTTTGGGCGTCAGGACAGAAATTAGTTATTGAGCCAACATTATTACACATTAAATATTAAAAACGCATCCTGTTGCTCTAAAGCATTTATCAGGTGCAGTGCACATGGTGGTGCGGATATGCTAAATTATATTTTAGAACCTGGTGAAGTATAATGTAATTTGAATAAACACACATATTTTGAATTAGACACTATGTCAACATAACAGTTTAAAACCTTTCAGTACAAGAGCTGATGTGACACATAAGTGTCAGTACAAAACACAAACAGAACTTTTAAGCTTTTATCTGTTACTCAGGGGCTCATGTTGCCTCATTTACTATTCTGCATTGTGCTTGTGGAGTCATCTTAGGGACAATAACCACAGTAGTAAATAATTTCAATTTATTGTCTAGCTAGTCATTTCTAAACTGAAATAACTTTTTTTAGCTTCATGCAAATCAACCAATCTTGATCATTACCACTTTTAGGTTCTGTTTTTTTTTTCCAGTCATGAGATGCTTCTTGTGAATAGCAAACTCAAAATGATTCCAAGTCAGAGTAGGTTGAACCCACATTTCAGTTTATTTAGCTTTTGATAATGACATTATAGTTATTTGTCATAATAAAAAGGTTTTCTTTGCTATAACCTAGATTAATATCTCATCATATTATAGCCTGGTGGAAAAGAACAGGGCACAACAATTTCATTTGGGGTCTGTTATTTTAACTAGGGTTTTAAAAAACGTAAATTAATAACACACACACACACACACACACACACACACAAACTAAACAAAACAAAAAAAGCTGTAGTGGCTCTTCCTGACAAAACAAAGAGCAAACATACATCCACCATAACCATAACTTCCTATTTTGGAGTGCTCAAAGTAACCCCCAGTGTCTTCTGCCTTCACAAGGGTATCCCCAAAGGACAGCACCCTCTGGTGGTGTGATTAAAAACTGTACAACTGTTTCCCACCCGGCTACAATATTTTATACATAAAACATTTGTACATACAAGCTGGTAAGTGGCTTACGTTTGCTTTCCCCTTTAGGGAGCAATCCTTTGTACTGTATAGACTTACAAAAACCCAGAGTGACAGCATGTGTGTGTGAATTGATATGAATGTTATGCTGCCATTTGTGTATATTTTCCAGTTTACATGTATTTTTGTTGGTGTGTGTGTACACATGTATACTGGGCAGGTGAATGATGAGCACTGCAGTGCTTTGGTGCAAGAGCTTGTGGTTAGAAATCACAGGAGGGACCCATGTGACTTAATTCACCCTGCGTCTCATATAGAAGCACCCCCTCCCTCACAACACACACACACACACACACACAGACCTTGCAGATATAAAGAAAGCTGGAGAGTGAGGTGGGGGGTGAAGAGAACCCTCACATCCTTTTAACTGGGACTCATAAATCACAGACAGCAGCATGGCAGGATTATGTTGTCAAGTAAAAAAACTTGTGTGTATATGTGTGTGTGTATGCATGCTCCCTCTCCTGTATGTGTCTAATGTGGTGCTGCCTACAGTAGGGCAGGTGGCGAAGCGTTGACACAGCATTGTTCAGTTGTTGATTGTTGGAGAAGGGATACATAAAGCCACCCCACAACGCAGAGACAGCTGAATGTCTTGAAAAGGCTCATCTGAAAACCTGAACAGGTGGATGAAAAGCTGAAACAGAGATGTAAAGGTTTTATGGTGAGGAAGAGGAGGGCACAGTATTTGTCTATGTATGAGAGAGACTGAGAGTGTGAGAAAAGAATTAGGATGGTTCAGTAGATTCATCAAGACAGAGAGAATGAAGAAAAATGCTACAAGAATGCATTTTGATAGAATGGGGAAAGTGAGGTGGGAGTATATTTAGAGGCGGGGGAGAAAAGATGGAACGAATGAGAGAGATGGAGGGGGAGAGAGTCCATCATAGATCTATGGTTGCAGGCTTCCATCAATTATTAACGCCATGCAGATTAGCAGCCGATCCAACAAACGATGCAATGATGTCTGTCAGTTTCCCCCGCACCACCGCCTACCTCGGGGAATGATGGAGAATGAGAAAACAACAGAGGGAGAAAGAGAGGAGAGAGACGGTGAGATAAATTGTAAAGAAAGAAAAAAAACTAAAAAGTTGGAGCAAACTTCATCTGTGGTTTGTTTATTCCTCTGGGAAAGAGATGGAAGGAGGAAAGCGGCCTGTATGAGCCAGTGAGGAGTGTGATGTGGTAATATGGACAAGAGAGGAGAGAAAGTACAGCATCATCTGCTTTCATTACTTATTTAATTTATTAACTACAGTTTTCAGTTGCAACTTCAGTTTATAGTTGGAAGATACAAAAATGGATATCTGGAGATGATGAGGGTTTGTTACTGGTTACTGGTTATGATGCTGATGCCTTTTTACCAACTTTGTTATTTCTATAAAATATCTGATTTGCGGGAAAATCAAATCAGTGAGCATCATTGCTTTTAGTGCAATGGCCAGTTTACTGTTTTCTTTGTGTTAAATCAGTGTAACGTGAATATTATTGAGCGTATGGGCTGCTGGTTGGATAACTCAAGCAATATTGAAGAAATAATTATCAATCAATCAAAAAAGATTAATTAATAACAAAAGTAATCATAAGTTCTTCCCTTAGGCTGCTCCATTGGTATAAGGTATTTAATGTATTGGATTAGCCATGGGAGACATCCCCATCTGTCATTCCTGTTATTAAGTCTGATAAAAGCCAAATCAGTGCACATCTTTATAAAGACTTTTACACCCATTTTTCTTCTTTGGGGTTCTCTTGATTTTATAATTTTCATATTGTGGATAGTACACTTCATTATCCTTCTATTTACTGTCTCTGCCATATCACTTTCTTTCTCCTTTTCTTCTTTTATTTGTACATTCTGCTTTGCTGCTACATAAATATTTTTGCATGCATGTTTATTAGTTTTAAAATAATAATAGATGATTGTGTTGATGTTGTTTGTTAAGGCTTAGAATGGTGTTTAAAAAAGAGGTGCATGGTAAATGCTCTGTAGGTAACCCAGCCAGTGCACTTACAAAAAATGTGTGAGATGTTTTTTAGAATTTAGGAGCCACAGAGAAAATCAAGCAACACAAGGAGAACAGATACTGTATAACTTTAAGTCTACATCAGTAGACTGATGTGTAGTAGTGTTGTTTCACCAAACATCTAGAAAATCCCTGAGTCTAGGCATTTTTTATCACAAGTACTTTGTCTAAAATGTCACAAGTACAAAAGCGCAGGAAGGTGATGTTGCTCACTTTCCCAAAAAGTTTGGGAGTAGAGAGAGGACTTGAACTTCTGACCTTGTGGGAGAACATCCTTCACCTGGGGCAATGAAACCAACCAACATTGTCAGGGGAGATAATGGTAATGACAACGCAGTTTGTTTGGGGAGAGAGACTGGAGAAAGGGGAAAGCTTTGGGGGGCAAGGATTGCTTGGCTTTAGATTGTATAATGGCACAACTCTCAAGGGTACCACAGCTGGGATGCCCTTGAGTTAGCACAATTAACCTATATGCCCACTGGTACTATACATAGCTCTCTAAAGAGGTTACCATAGAATAGTGTAGAGCAGGACCATGTTAAATCTCCCAGAATTCATAAATCATTCAGTGTTACCTTAGGTCCTGCTGACCACATAGGAATGCTCACACAACATTCACTGAATGCACTGCTTCTCTCTGAAGTCTGTGTATTTACAGTGCAGTATTAGAGCTGAGACTGAGGGTTGGACAAAGGTTGCACCAAAGGCTGCAGGGAATGCATTTTGTTCATTGATTTTAGTTTATTGTTTTTTTGTTTTGTTTTTTTAACCTTTTTACACTCTAATCCTTAAAAATGAAGCAATGTCTACAGGCAAGCCCTTTTGACATCTTCACGTTAATGAAAATAAGATGTGAGCAGTTTTAAAAGAAACCCTTTTTTTTTGTTTCAGGAAGCCTGACGTGAGGTGAAAAGAAAGTATCTAGTTTCCATACAAAACAGACAAAAATCACCAAAAATATACAATTTACTATAGTCAAAATATATTTTATCTTTTCAATTCTATAAATCAACTAATGACCCTGAATAATTGACCTTGTTGAGTTTTCCAGTCGCTGATTTTAATAAACTGCTGAGAGGTACGCTCTAAAAAAGAAAAATCATGCTTTTGACAGATTTTCATTCAGAGCATAAATATTTTTTTACTGAACAAATCATTTGCTTTATTCATTGCCTTACACTTGCCTCCATTACCGGTGCCTTCACCCACTCTTTGATGCATTTTAAGCTTTCTGAGACCAAGGGCAGAATGAATTAAGCATGAAATCCTGCAATATGTGTGAGCTGAATAAAAGAAAGAAAAAAATGTAAGGGCGTGGTGCAGGTTGAAAAGATTTGGAATCAAACTCAACTTTGGGTTGTTTTCCTTGCCTGAAGGCTCCCTTGCAGGAAAAGGGTTTTTACGTTTACCAGAAAGAAACAAAGCTTTGCAATTAGCCATAAAGGCACTGGGGGGAAAAAAGGACGGGTGGCAAGACAGTGGTCGAGAAAAGAGCAAAAATAGAAAATACATTAAAAGAGAATAGGTGATACATGTTCTCACCACCTGTCTGGCTCAAATGTGTACGTCAGTATCTCTCTGCTACATGGAAGGCAGGGAGGTTCAGGTGAGGGCATATTCAGCGATGTGTTGGTTTATGTTCTCTTGCTCTATGTTCAAAGAGCTGATGGCAGACACTCTATCGCTGCAGCACTCTCATTCTCTTTCCATTTCCCTCTTTGTTTAGCCAGGTTCTGCCGCCAGCAGCTGCCTGCTGCACCATCTGTGGCTGCAAAGTGCCCACAATTCATTAGTGGAGAGAGGCAAAGGAGACAAGGAGCAAAAGTCAACCAGGAGTGTGACACATGGTAGGGAAAGAGACAGGGATGGAAGAGAGGGTCAGAGAAGGCAGAAGCAAAAATGTACTTTACGTTTTTTTAATCAAACTTCTTTCTTAAGAGAATGTACACTAGAAGAAAAAAAAAACTGAAGAAGGAGAGTAATGAACTGAGAGCATGAAAGTTGAATTAAGAAGGTTGGGGTGCACTGAGAAAACGAGAAAAAAGAGATAATAGAGAGCAAAATACAGAAAAACAGGAGGAATGGAGTGAAGCAAATGGAGAAATGAGGCGGAGAGGAAGTGACAACAGAAAGTGAAACTCAGGGTGAGGGGAGCCATCGAGGAAAGATGATGATCAAGAGGAGGAGGAGGAGGACTAACGGGGGGCCTCTGCATGGCAGCAAGATGCTCTTTGTGCCTGTCAGTCTGACTAAAGATCAGGATTTGTGTGACACATCTTTCCTAAATCTCCAGCAACGACAGGCTCTTTTTCTCTGTCATTATAGGTAAACCTGTGATTCACACGTTTTCTCCTCTTTTCATATTTTCTTCCATTTAAATCAGTTACCGACATGTGCTCTTTTTCTCTGTTTCTGGTTAAAACTGTACATAACACAATACATAAAATGCATTGGTTAGATGAGAGGAAACACGTTAAAGGAGCAAATGGTCCTGGACAAATAAACTCATTGCCATCTCACAGGATGCTCAAGTCTCATTTTGACTTCCTTTTTTCAGCTATTATTTCATTTCAGAACCCCACTGGTTTCTGTTCTCTTTGCGCTCTTCTCTGCCATTCATTGCAATTCTCCTTCTTCCTGTCAGTCTCTTACTTCTTCAGCAATCCCTGACAGCACTTCCTTCTCCTCCACCTCTCTTTCTGTCACTTTTTCAACCTCCCACCTTCCTTCACCTCCCCAGCCACCTCTCACTCTGTCATCTATGGTATCTGCCACACTGACTCATGATTCCCACGAGGTCTGCAAGGTGACAGGGATCATAGAGCTTTGCGGAACTTGTATGCTCAGATAAGCTGCTGAATTAGAGGATGGAGAAGATCAGCTGTGGTATTGCAGGGGAGAGGTGAGGAGGAAGGAGGTGAGAAGATAAGAATGCAAGGAGGGAGAAAATGGAGGAGGAAAAGAGGGTTGGAAAAGATGGCAACAGAAAATATAAAGGAGATATGTAATTGGGATGGGAGAAGACAAGATAAGCAAGTATTAGAGATCAACAGTTTAAAAGCAAGCTTTTAATTTATAGCTAGTAACCATCAATTTTGCAGGCAGAAATTACTCTGGTGTGATCAACAGCTGGAGCTAGCTAGCAAATTAAGCCAACAATCAGTAAATGCATGAGGCTCAAAATGTGTGTCCAGCTAACTTAGTAAAGTTTCTAAGTTTTAAAATTAGAAAAACATTAACAGCAGACGAACTAAACAATCTAATGCCAGCGTACATTATTATTATTGCAAGTATGATAAATAAAATGTACAATTAGATGATGATTTGTTGAAAGATACTAGTTTACATATTTGGTCATATTTACATATTTTCATTGAAGTTGCAATAACTAATACTTCACAGATTTTCTAAGACATTAAATGGAAAATGGCACAAGACATGTTGTCTTTGAGGTAAAAATACATTGTCTGGGTACATTTCATAAAATGTACTTTTACGAGATGGGGTTGTTGTATGTGACATTTCTGTCCATCATGAAGTATTTGTGGCTTCTGCATGCAAGCTCATAACTTCGTATGTAAACACTTACTTTATAAAGTTTAGCAAACAACTATGACACTGACAGTCAAACACAAAGTAAAACAAAGCAACAATTTGGCTACATAGAGAGACTCTACGAAGATATTATCAAAATTCTTTTTGATTCTGATAGTGTGTTCAGTTCAGTGTTCTGATGGTGGAGCATGGAAACATTATTCAAAGGAGATCATGGTGGAGACTCCATCTCTGCTTCTTATTCTTCTCATTCTTCACAAAAGACATTTTCCATAAATGACAGGGTAATACTACAAGTATCTTTTTCTCAATCTGACACCTCACTTACTTGCTCTATAAGTGCAGTTCCAGGAACAATGCAAAATCCATGTTTTTAACAATTAGATGAGGCAGCTTGCAAGAAAGTGGGTACACAATAAAAAAAGAATTTCTTCACAAAACAACTCCTGGAACACATCAAGCAATTTGATAATAAATTATCTAAGATTTTAAATGAATCAATGGTTGGAATTTATTGAAAATATTCACTTAATCGCTTCCATCAACTTCTTTGTTCAAGATGACAGAATATACTGAGTCAGGCAGATGCATGTCTTGCTGAAGGTTGAATTATGTCTTAGGTGGTTTATTTGAATCCTTTACTCCAGACTCTTGTGCAAACTTAGTGAATAAACACCTGTCGTATATTTTGTCAGGTCATTTGCAGATTAAGTTGGTGCTGATGCCGTATGGAGTGACACAAGATAATGAGACAGCTTGTAAAAAGGTTAGAAATTATGTGTTAAAAGTGATTTTGCTATGACACATTCACTTGCTCAGTTGTTGAATGGCAATAATAAATGACATGTAAATTAAAGAAGCTGTCTTTAATTTGTTTTACACTATACCTGCAACATGGCATAAGCTTCCACTTGAACAAGATTTTCACACACTGATTTTTACTTTATGTCAGCGACATATATATATAATGTCCTGGCAGCCGATAGTGTAATATTGATGAAATATATTATACATGTATTAAAGTGCAAGTGTAAGATAGTAAAAAGATAATTCTTTGAGCTTTTTAAAGTAGTTATGAACAGCTACTACTGGTAAAATGATCAAGCAAGTGAGAAGTACATGCATATGTGTAGCTTACACTTTGAATTTTACATATGTATGTTACTTATACCAGTTTTTTTTTTGCATGTACATGCATACTCCATGCATAGAATATGTGTGTACTTGTCACATGCAATTACAAGCTCACATGTGCTTGTTGCACAGTAGTAAAATTGTTTTTGCAGCTCATTCACATGAGGGAGAGGGGAACCAGAGATCATTTTCAGTGCTCCACATGAAGGAGCATTAATCCAATTCAAACAGCTCCAAGGAGACGGCCTTCTTATAACTTATAGTGACTTTGTTGAATTTGTTTATGTTTGTAACGGTGCACTGAAAGATTAATAATCTCCACAAAATGAGTTATACAAGCCTTTCGTTGAGAAAACACAATAAGGAAACGCACAAGAAACTGATATGTACAGATAAATGAAAAGTAAATTAGCCACTGGCATTGTATTTAATTACACATTACTTCTGTCACAGATTTAGTTATGCTCCTTATTTCCTCATATTCCTCGATAGCCTCAGGCTTTGGTAAAACAGCTTTATCAGGAACATGAGCCAGCAGTTTCATCAGTGGCTCAGTCTACTAGGGCTGACATAAATGCGTAGCTTAGGTTTGCCCCAAGTAACTGGCTGCATGCTTGTTTCCTCCTCAAACAGACTATGGCACACTAATTCACCTCGCCCTCTCTTTTCATTTCTCTTTCCTTGATTCTCAGTATTTTTTCTGCATGTCATACACAAGACCCCTGTCAGTTCTACTCAGCTGCAAAGATTAAATGGACTCTCTATTTATATTGCTCTTTTCTAACACACCAGCCACTCCAAAGAAACAGCAAAAGCATGTCATCATCCAGGCTGAAAGAAGAGGTTGGAGAGTGAAAAGGGAGGGAGACCTTAAAAGTTGCTTATATTTTTAACTCAGAAGGCCTCTTCAAGGCTCAACAAGACGAAGAGAGCAACCAGGGACTGCGTGAGTAAGACTATCATGTTGCCAAGGGAATTGGTAGAGACTTTTCTGCAAGTGAGCAGCAGCACATTAGTGGCGCCAAAAGCTACCCACGGTGATATCCGGCTTCCATCTGGTTTGAGGGAAGAATGCAGCAGAAAAGAGAAGGGAGCTCCAATATTTGTTTAGCCAAACAGGTAGCTCACAAAGAAAAATTACATCAACCTACTGTAACTCGCTCCAACTTACAGACCAAAGGCTGAGCTTGTGGTGGCAGTTTGAATGTCTGCCATGGGCTCTCCAGAGCAGCTGTGGCCAAACATAACTGGCTCGGGCAGCTATGTGTGCAGGAGCTAGCCATGCCGAGTCATAGCAACAATGGCAATAGCTGCTGTGATTTAGAATGCAAATGAACCCCATCCACAGCTGTAAGGATGACTGTGGGCACAACCACGCACAATCCAGCTGCACACAAATAGACGGATGTATGCAAACACATGCCTGAAAAACACACATTTACTTAAACACCCCCACATACACACATATTCACAAATAGGTACACAGCAAATGGTTCTACACAAGCTTGCATGTACACGTATGCGCTTTCTCTCTCTGTCTCTCTCTCTCTCACTCACACACACACACAAACATTAGTGCACTGCACCATGCCCCCCACCCCTCTTCCGCCCTTCTTCCATTCTGTTCTTCAGGAGCTCCCTCCTAAGCAGGTGTTAGCTGATTTCTGTTCCCTCAGGTAATTCTGTTTTGTTCTTCACAGCAAGTACTGCTGCTGTGAATTATCCTGACAGCACGTTACTTCTGGGCTGTAGCCCTCTGCTGTAGCCTCTTTTTTCCCCTGCACCCTGCGCCTCCATCCTTTTCTCCCTGCTTGGATCTCCTCCTTTTATCCTCTCTTTTTTAACCACGTCCTATGGAGCAGATAGCAAGACCCCTGGATGAGCAGCCAAGCAGTCCTGAACAACACATCAGCCCCCAACACATAAACACATACGCTCATGAACAAATCCTAAGATTGACTTGCACGACCCAAATATGTTCACTCAAACACATGTACCACAAAATAACACGCATGCATGAATTCATGGATGCATGTGGTTAGATCTCAGGTGCACTTCAAACCACCACATTCCAGCAGTGCAGTTATTTGTGCGTCCACTGAGCTTGTGTGTTGATGTGAAAATATTGTTGCTCTCCTGTAGCCAAAATGCTTTTTCCCCTCTTGTTTTCTTGTTTGTAAAAGGCACACAAACAAAGAATGACTTATTTTAGATTGTTCATTACCATGGCAGCTTCAGACAGCGGCTAATTGCTCTCTATTCAAATCATCACAATTAAGTGGTCTTATAACTCTGTTTGAGTATATTACATATTTTGCATATTTCCACAGAAATCTCTCATTATCAGCATGGAATGAGTGGTGAGGGAAAAATTAATAAGCAAAGTCAGTGCTGGTGTTAAGACTTATGCACGCAAAAAAATAAAAATTAAACAAAAGCTAAATGAGATCTTTTATTTGGCTCCACATTGCCTCTAGACAGAAATTCACTGAATGCACTTTCAGCACATCATCTTTTGTCTTTGATGGAAATTGCACGATTTCATCTTTTTCAGGGTAAGCTTATGTTCAGATTATCAGGAACAGTAATTCTCAAGCTCTTGTCAAACTCTGTTTTTGTCATGAGGTCTACTTTTCAAAGGTGTCATAAATGACCATTGGCAGCTTGCATTGCCTGCCCAACACTCAACTGACTTTTTGATGCCTCATTCTTTTTGACTCCACTTTACAGCCAATGGTCCTATCGAAACTAACTGCTCCCATGCTATTACACTCCTTTGTCTTCTGTCACTATCGCCTGGTAATTGCTGTTTTTATTGTGGCCTCTTAGAGGCTCAAGTGTAAACTATAGGGTAAACCCTTGCCACTGTGCTGGAAGCTCAACCACATGGCTGAAAAGATTTGTTCCATCTCACAGCATCTGACAGAGCTCCTACACTTTTATTAGAGCTTCCAGAGCTTTTATTATATATGCATTTACTTTACAATTAAACAAATGACTATGATTCAATATTTATACTTCTAAAGTTGAATTACATCTTGGTGATAAGATTATATTCAAAACCTAAAACAAAATGTCTTATGTACATCATAAAAGTGGAATACAGGTCACTGGATTAAATACAAACATACAGTAGAGGGATTTGTGAGATTGTTCTCCAAAGAAAAATGACGCCGTCAGTCATTTCAGTCAATGCTTGAAACATGTTTACATTCCAATAACAAAACTCTCCAGGGGCAGCAGGAATTGACCTCTTTATTAAGGAGGAAGTCAAACAACGCCAGAGACAAAGGAGATCAATGTCTATTCCTGGTTTGGTAATGAGTCTGTGTTGGGTAAGGAGCCATTGTAACCATAGTGTAAATAAAGTCAGTCATTTTGTGACTTGTATTCTCTAATTTTAAATGCTGCAGATCAGAAGATGGTTTCATTTGTTTAAAAGGACAAATGACATTGACAAATAAACACTTGGAAATAACTCTAGACAGTGATTCAAAATTATTTGAAAGGTTTGTTCTTTATTTAAAATATAGTATCACACGTGTTGGGAGACAGTATAAGTTATATAAGTGTGTGTTTTGTATTCCTTATCTCAAGAATATAAACAACGCGAGAGCAGGCACAGCATGTAAACATACAGTAACGGCTTTTTTCCTCAAGAATACAGGTACCTTGTATATAACACACATTTTCATCATAAACAAAACTATCATAAGCTAATCATTTTGTAATATTTCAGCCTATCCATCTATTTAAAGTTTACTGTCTTACTGTGTAAATTTACAATTCAGAATGTGCTCAGTATCACAGTGGGCACCATGCTGTTGTTGTTGTATTACATGCAGATATTATATTCCTTCTTTGTTGCTTATGAAATATGTTATTGTCAGTCTGTGTTGGATGCATAGCTATTTAGAGTGCAGTATTGGAGTATTTTAAGCTTCTCTTTTACAGCAACGACAACACTTGTCCACAAATCTGTCAAATTACCAGTGCACAGGGTGTATTTAGGGGAGTCTACAGGGCCTTGTGTAAGGCAGACGGGCGTGTGTGTACTCACTGGGAAAGGAAGTAACAGTTTAACTACTGTATTGATTTCAAGAGTGCTAAGGGGTTTAGGCATCAGTCCAAGGAAAATGGGGGGTAAAAGAAAGCGGAGTGGGCCTTGTCCCTGGTTTTAGCACGCTCTGCTTTTCTCCCTAGCCACGCTTGATTCAATGGTAAAGATCTGTGGCTGCCCATTGAAGTTGTACAACTACTGCATTGAGTACTGTATGGCTCTGTGCACTCTGCAGTGCTCTATTGATTGATGTGTGAAGAGGGATTAGTGGGTGGGAGAGAGACGAGAGATGAGGGAGGGGGGAGGAGATGCTGGATGGGAGGGAGGGACCAGAGGCAGAATTGTGGATGCAGCATGTGTACAATAAAAGGGGCAGATGTCACTTCTTGAGAAGGCCAAGTTAGACACCAGAGGGTGATGCCCTGCTTTGTAAATGCTGATCATTTTGGCATTCTCGTGAGAGAGCTACAGTATGTGTGTAAAAATTATTGGACGATGGCAAGCCTGCGAGGCCAGCCAAATATATAATGTGACCCTAAATGAGGAGCAGCTAAATCTTCCTGATGCCTCAGAACAGGCTTGCCAGAACAGTTAATGCTGAAATAAGAAACACTTATATAAAAACTCATTTTAGTCATTCCACCACATCCCCCGCAATAGGGAAAAACATCTTTGGTCTGAGACCAGGAAATAAATAACATTACCAGACAGACTCAAAACAATTCATTCCTCATGACTTCTCTGACATTTCTTATATTTCCTGTCAAGTGGAATCCTGCCGACATCCATTTTGCTTCACCAGCAATTGTGAAAAGCAGGCGACCTGCTTGTATGTCTTGTTATGTGGTTTGAGCTAGGCATCCAGTTGGTTTCTCATTCCTTGCCCATCACTCTCTCCCTGCTCTCCCGTTGCTCTGTCCCTGCCAGGTGGTGCTGAGGGTGGATGGAGCCAGGAGCGTAGCTGGGGATTTCATCGATAGGGAGTAGAGGGGCTGAATGAGTAGTGGAGTGAAGAGGAAGGGTAGCAGCAGGAGGAGGGCAGGAAGATAGGGCTTCAAAGAGGTGGACATAAGGTTGGATTTGGGCTGTCCAGAGTTAATGGGATCAGACTAGGAAGAAAAAGGGATCTCTGTGCTGGTTAATGTTTAATTCCCCACCCGCAACCCCTTGTCACCTGCCTGAGGCTCCCGGCATCTGATAATCCTTGGGCTGCCTCTCTTCATCATCAAGGTGTCGAAGGGAAGTGCCTCTGTAAATATTTAATTGGCTGCAGCATGCCGGTGTTAATTATGCGGGTGTGTCTTTCCTTCACTTTGCTCCCTGCTACAGTGTTACCGACTGTCCTCTCACTTTTCTTCTCTTCTCCATATTGATGCTACTCTATCGCTACTTTTCGAACTCCTATTATCACCACATATTACTGCTAGTCTAACGGTATAACTACCGCTACTGTTACTGCTTCTGGAACTGCTGCTTCACAGCATCCTCTAATTCCATACACCACTACAGCTTTGCCCCATTCTCAATGACTTTTCACCCTGGTTATCTGTTTTGACCTTTACCAACCTTGTGCTATGTCTCTCTCCGTCTGCTTTCTATTTCGAAATCACAGCAGCCTCCGTTAACGGGGATTATTGTTATGGGTTTTATTATAGTCTCTGCCGTTATCCGTCTTGACGCCAATCATGGATTTCAAAAGTAGCTTTCCCTCCTCTCTGTGTTTATTTGATCGTCAAGGGCAATGCGAAATAGATGAACAGCACAAAGACAGCCTTGCAAGGACTGCGCAGGGTAAAGTTGTACAGCTCAATAGAGCTCTACTCATAAGTGTCTGCCAGTAGCAAGTGCAATTACAAACAGGCGCATGTAAAAGTCAAGAGAATACAAATCACATAATAGATGTCTCGTGGGTACTGAGCAAACAGCCTTGCAATGCTTTTACAGACAAAAGACACACTGCAGGAGAGCACAGAGACAATAATACTGGACCACAAGTGGAGGGAATTATGTGAATGTCTACCTATGGGCCAGCAATAGATAAAGTGTTATCCACAGATGAGCAAAACGGATTTCTGCTTTTGCAGGGCGTATAACAGAACCGAGTGGTATAAAAAAAAAAAAAAAAGCTAGAGTAAAGGTGAATTAATGGTCTGCCAGCCCAGTGTTTTTCTGTGTGTAATCCCCCAGGCATGTCCATAAAATTTTATTCTCTTTAAAAAAACAAAACAAAAAACAGACAAATCTAAACCTAAGGCTCAATACCGTGTGCAGACAAAGGCTTGAGGTGGGGTCATTAAAAGTGCATATGTGTGTCTTTGTGCATGTATGATATGGAAGTGGGGGTTCCATTTGTGTGCCAAAATAGCAGGTCATATCAAGGACAAGCGGTAGCTTGAACAGACTGCATTTGTGAAGACAACAGTGAGCATGGAAATTCAATATGCCAGTGGCCACGCCAAAAGCAGGAGCCACTGCAGTGCTCACCAGCACACCATTCTACATGGCTATTTATCATGTTTCTTTTGGTACTGATTCATATTCAGTTGTGTTGTAGTGGCTCAAATTATCCTCTCCTATAAACAGTTTTGTTTTAGTATTGTAGTGTACTAAAGTGGTAAAGACAAAAGCTTTTGTTTTAGTGTTTCCACATTTACAGTCTGCAGGGTAGCCAGTGATTTAAGCTTCCCTGTTGGCAAGCACCCTCCTTTCTGGAGTGTCAGTGTGCAAGTCTCTGAATCCTCCTGGTGGGCACAGTTCATCTGCCTGCATGCTGAGCCCCAGGAGGGAGCAGAGAAAAAGGAGAATTCAAGATAAGGATCAATAAAACCAAAAGAAACCCAGAAATCCAAAGTCTGGTCTGAAGATTTTATTCTGGCCATGCAACAGCACGCTGTTATGTGCACTCTAAACTCATTATTGTTCTGTTTGATCATGCCCATTGTGTTTTGCGGGCAACATTTGAATTAATTGTGGGAAAGGTATGAATAATGCAATGATTGCACTTAAAAGTAAAAGGGACACGTAATGTTTATATTCTCTAGTTTTGCACACTCCCACTCGCCTATAAATGAGATGCTGCCAATGCACACATTATACTGATTTGTATGTAAAAGCAATAATTACTTACCTGCATATACAGTACATATATTTTATGTAGTATGATTGTTTTTAATAATTGTCACAATACAATTTTAGATACAATATTACTGGCTCAAAATGATATATGCTTACATTTAATGCCAACTGCATAGTATGTCATCACTAAAGCTTAACCCAGATGATTCTGTGAAACTAATCTGGATCTCACCAACTATGAACCTGAGAAAAATACATGTCTCACTTTAAATCTATCCCAAAGTTCTTAAACCTTTCAACATATATTTTGTTTTCCAAAGGTAAAAATTTTGCACTTTAGTCACTTTGTACAGGGAATTTTAAATTCTGCTGCAAGAACTGAGATGGAAAGTGACCCCAGCACTGTGCCGATCACACCTTTATCTCAGGACAGAGGTGGTCTACCATTTCTCAAATACAGATGGTCCTATACTACACTACCTGCTGATTTCCACAAAGTAACTTTTGGGCCATCACTTGCGTGCAAAGGTCAATGCAACATATTCACGGTGCACTAAGCATTCAATGTCAGTGATAGAGGTCAAAAAGGGGTTATACAGTGCTCAGTGTGTGAATGAATCAGGGAAGTGGATGCTAAATACGTGTGCAGTTCACTTTTGTGTTTGGGTTAAATCATATTTGTATTTTCGATGAACTCTGTCAAACTTTTATCTCAGCCAGTTTTCCTCGCCCATCGCTGTGTTTGTGTATATGTGTGTAAACTCGTATGGCTGTGACTGGTCCTGCGATTCGGTGTGTGCTAGAAAGTGTGGGCTGAATGGGTTGACCTGGTTATCATGTTGTGCAGCGCCTGTGAGTGGAGGCAGGGTGATACAGGTTTTAGAATGTGAGGTGCCAATCGAGCTGTGAAAATGGGAATTGAGTAGGGAAATGGGAATAGCTCCCCACTGGTTTGTAACCTTCGCAATGTTGTTTGGAGTATTTTGTGTATGCATGCATCATTCATTCAATCAAAATGTGTGCTTGTGTACGTTGCGTGTGTCCCTCTGGTTACATTATGTGATAGAAAGCGTCTTTTCTCTATGTGTGTCTGTAATTGTGTATGTGGTGTAGTGTGTATTTATGACAGCATGTCACACCCGTCCCCAAGCCCCAAGCCCTGGAACTGAATTGAATTAACCTAAATAAAGTCTAGTGTGTAGACTACTGAGCACTTGAAAGGCAACAGCTGAGGGCTTGAGCTGAGGACTGTCTGAGTCTAAGACAGGAAGCACGACCACAGCAATGCTAC
>OMLM01020503.1:35231-47889 GCA_900302695.1 Helostoma temminkii | reverse complement strand
GTGAGAAGATGAAAGCAGTGCATTTTACACATTTGCTCTGGCTGTATCCATACGTGTTTCTATATTTAGTTTGGAGCTGGGCCAACATGTATGTTTGACTGACTTTCTTCATAACTGGTTAAGATTTGACACACACACACACACACACACACACACACACACACACACACACACACACACCACAAACTCTGTATAGTTGTCCTCACTTGCAAGCCTACAGCATTTCTCCTCTGTCAGCAGTAATCCTCCCTCTCTAACCGCCTCCACCATCGCACACCACCTCACCCCTCTCTCCTCATAACCCCTCAGCTTGCAGAGAAAGAGATAGGGGCCGCATTGCTATTCCATGAGAGTCTTTGCAACCAAGCCATCACTTGCAGGAGACCAGGGACGGTGGAGAAAGGGGGGTGGAGGAGCCCAAAGAAACAGCAAGAAGCTGCCAGCCATCTGTCCCCATTACTCAGATTGTGTAGAGGAACTGCAGGGAGGGGGGGTGAGGAGAAGAGTGTACGTGGAGGTTGAGTGGAAAATGTGTGCGTTTGTGTCTGTCATGAGCTGATGCGAGTTATTTACATTGCCTCAGAGGTGGGACACAGACCTATTTAATGTCTTTTTGCAACTTCTCTGCTGCTCAACGCTGCTCTGCCTTGCGGTTTTCAGACGCTTTAGTCATCGTTACCAAAGCATAGATAGAATCAGTTGCACTCATTCACTCTAGCACTAGCATCTATCAGTTGACCCACTCAGAGACATGTAGAAATCCTGTTTCAGTCTCTTAAAAACACCAGCACATCATAGCCTTATCATTTGACGTCCCATTTGTTAAAACACACACAGGCTAAGTATGAATGGATGCCTGGGGTATGGGAGAAGGAGTGATGTACTTTTGGTCCACACACACATACATTTGACAGGGAGATTGGGGTGGTTTAGGTTAAATAAGTTGCCAGCTGTTGTGTAGTTGATAGGATTAAAATATGGTTTACTTGGTCATGATTAATAGCAACAATTAAGCAAATAGAGACAAATAAATCAAGAAAAACACACAGAATTCATGAGTAATAGAGAAGTCCAAAATTATAGCAAGGGCACAGTAAATGACATGGCAGAAGAGTGGTGTTTATGGGCACAGTGGTATATATACTGATTAAAGTTTATGAGGCACAGGTGTGACTTGGTGTGAGCGTCAGGCGCAGGTGTCCAAGTGTGTGGGGAAATCAGGTGACTAGAAAAAAGTCTGATATGTTCAGCACATGGAAAACAGTGTAGTCAGTTTAGTTTTCAAATGTAATATACCCTGCTGAGTACATATCATGGCCTTAATTCTGTGAACAAATATAAGAGTTACATCATTATGTTTAATGTTAAGGCAGAAAATAGTCTATATTTTTATTGTGGTTAAAATGCTCATTAAAACAGAAAAGCCAACAGTTTGTTTGTCTGCTTCTCTACCTTCCCTGCTCTGGATCTCTCTCACAAGCCCATTTTTACATTCTGAAGACAGAAACTAGTCCTGATTATACAACTGGACCACAAACTACATACAAAACAACACATTTATTTACGTTAGGATAAGTTATGATTTCTAATGTTTACTGGATAATAAAATCGGTTTACTTGGGGTAAGGGTTAAAAACATACAAATGTTTGCCTTAAAGGTCACATATTATACCCCTTTTGGGGGTTAAAAACAGGTCCCTGACATCCCCAGAATGGGTTTGTAAATTTCCAAGCAGATGCTTGTTTCTGTCTCAGAGCTTGTTTATGGAACAACAGGTTTTCAGCTGTGAATTGAGCAGTGCCGTACACAGCCCACCTTGGCCAGCACGTCCCCACTAGTATAGTAAAGTTTAGTAAAGCAAAGTCGCTGTCTGTCTACCTCTGTGAGGACCAGCCCACAAAAACCATATAAATCGACAGTATCTTCAGATGCTGATTGGACAGGAAAGAGCCTTTTGTGTTCTTCCATACTTCCAACAGTCCACTGTCCACTGCATGCTGCTGCTATCATTTTCTGCAGTTTGTAGAGAACACACCAGGGTGCTTGGCAGAGGCTGTGGTCCAAGGTGATTGGCCAGAACCGCCAATGGCACTCCATCTGATATAGCGGCATGGGGGAAAATCCGGATTGGACTGTTCTTGGGGGCTCTACTAAGGATCTACTGATAACCCACTTGGTGTTTGTCTACTAACACCCAGAAGCCATATAAATGTGTAAAAATGACTAAAAACTGGATTTTGCATGATATGGCCCGGTTTAAACAAACCAAGTAACTATTACTTGCGGAAGTATCAACAGCCATTAAAACATAACTTCACATTTTATTCACATTCCTCTCATTTACAGACAACACAGGCTCTGTGGCACAGGGGAATGGGATTCATAAAGTCTAAGCTTAGTATCAAATCAGTGTTTATTAAGTGGCCATAGGAGAATATATAAAAAGTTGATATGATGGTGTCAGTATGAAAAGTCCACTATAAGTGAGTTTCTGACAGAGGTTTTTGCATTTTTAGAAGCACAAGGCCTTCCAGATAAAAACTCTTCTGTGACATTTAGCTCAACTAACACATACTTCAGCCCCTTACTTTTGCAAATGATAGATTTTACATTCTGTCAGCAAAGTCAATCCTTTTTCTGTTTTAACCTGACATTAGACCTCTTGCCTTGACAGCAGTTTTTGTAATGGAAATGTATAAGAGGAACCAAGGAATCAAGTGCTGTGATGAACTAGTCAGACCCAAAGTGCTGCTGTAGAAATAGAGAATGGTTTCGCTCTACAGTATGCCCCAATCCCTGATCCTTTTTCCCCTCGGTCATTCACACGACCCCTTTCCTCTCAGGTGCAATCCAACTATCTCTAGTGGTCAGGAGTCAGACTCTTTCAAAAGCCATAAGTGGTTGATGGAACAGTATTTTACAGACCATTGTAAGAGTGCCAGAGGCTGGCTTCAGTCAGATATGATCTCCCACCAAAGTGGAGAGAGGTGTACGATGCAGGTCCAGAGATCTCAGGGGACTGAGAGGAACAGAAAGAAAGTGAGAGTGAGAGGGCTGCTGTGTCATATTACATCACACATAGGTGCTGGCAAGGAAATGTCCCTGAAAGAACCACCACACTAAATACCCAACTCAGCCTGTCCCTCCATCTCCATCTAATGTCGCAGTTTTTCTTTTTCCTATTTATACTGTGTATCTCTTTCAGTCCTCTGCCCGGTATCTTTTGAAAATTACCACTCTATTTACGTCTGTAAAGCGCTCCTAGCGCTTGATTGCTCTCATTCGTTATTTTCTTTGTCTTTTTTATTTCTCGGAAGTCAGCTGTAACATTTTTGTGTGTAATTTCTGCAATGTTAGCTATCTGATTTTATCTTTTTCCTCCTCTTCCCCTCTATTCTGCCAAAGCCCCCTCCCACCTCCTGGCAAAGTTGGGTGCTCTGCTGCTTGACAGAGATGTCACCAGAGGGCTGTATTTATTAGACTAATGGAATGAGTGAATAAAATTGCACTCACCCCAGCCCATCACCCAGTACCCCTCATACTCGGTCGGGTGGCACAAGCAGCCATCACCGCGGTTGTCATTCCCTGCTCAGCCTCTTCCACAGCAGCTGCAAATAATCGTCTCCAGCTCAGTAGCCTCACTAATAATCCTCCAGTATAATCTTCAATTAGAACCGCAGCGCTAATCTCTGACAGGAATAATCGTGGCGTTTACCATCTTTTTTTCCGTGTGTCTGTGTGTCGGTTTTGCTCAAAAACCTGCTCGAGAGTTGTTTGTGTCTTTGTGAGAGGAAGTAAAGGTTCACTGATTGACAGGGGTTGTGTGTGTTTTGGGGGTGGTGGGTGGAGGGGGGCTTTGAAAGGGAAAAGTGAGCTGCAATTTAAGCCCTGGATTTCCTTGTTAGTGGTGAGATTATGTATTATGTCGTGTTCCACAGTCTGACTTCTTTAATGGGGTAAAGGGGAGAAAAAAGACCTAATGGTTTTGGAGGCTGTGAGACAGCTGGCTGCTGAGACTTGCAGGGAGGAGGGGGAACATTCTCTCTCTCATTCTTCTTCTGTCTGCGTCCTTCCTCCCTCTGCCACCTTCTACCCTGCAACACACCCAGCAGTCATTCCCTCATATGAAGGAGCAATAACTTGTAGCTCATCCCTTTGACTCTCCCCTTTGAAGATATTCTGCGTCTGTTTGTCGCCTGAGGAAAAAGACTGAAAGTGTGAGACGGACTCATTTGGTTTTGGGGACATCTGGGAGTTTGTCAACATCAAATAACAGCCAAATATTCTTCCCACTGTGTAATGTGGTGAACAAGCCATCGCCCCCTGGTGTGTCCACTGCTTGGCAGCAAAGCTTGCAATTTCCCTTGACACTATAAAAGTAATGGCGTCAAAGCTGTCAAATCATGTTTACTTACTTTGCATCTACACAAAAATCCACGTGTTCTGAACAAACTGGTCTGAGACCTTTGTTATAAATGATTCTGTTCATACCATCAAATTTTCAAGTGGAATTGTATGTCATTTTAAGTTTTCCATATAAATTATAACAATTATAACAAATATAACTAGCTCTATATGTCTGTATTTGAGAAACCTTTAAGGTACAATATAAATATGCATTGTGTGCTGTTATCAATATATGCATTGCTGCTTCTCACATGACCTTAGGTTGACCTGTTATGTCTAAAACTATGCAGAACTACTGTCTGCCTGCCAGCTCTTTCTCAATCAGAAGCCAGAAGTCACCTTCCATTCGATATATAGTGACCTCTGACATCTTATCTTATGTCAATAGATGGATTGGTGAGTGAGGGGGAGTATCTAGAGATCACAGAGATCAAGAGGCAGCAGGCTGAGGACTATGAATGCATCACTAATAACGGAGTGGCTCCACCTGATCAGCGCAAGGTCAAGGTGACGGTCAATTGTAAGTATCTCTGGCTGTGCCAGTGGTGATCATTCAACTTGTATCCATCATAAGTATTAATGTATCAACAGTAAATAGATGTATTATTATGTATGATTTCTTAATTTTGCTCTCTCCTGGGGTTTTTCAGCCTTGTGGGGAAATCCAAACTAACTCAAGTCAATTTCTCAATTAAGGCAGATGTGTACTAATTGCTGAATTCCCTCTTGTTTTATCCTGCTTTCCCCGTCGGTTTGTCTGTCAGACCCTCCCATGATTACAGACATGAAGAACATGCCAGCCCATTTGGGCAAGACAGCCATCTTGCGCTGTGAAGCCATGGCAGTCCCACCAGCCTCTTTCGAGTGGTACAGAGATGACCACAGGTGAGTTCATCCATAAGTTCAATTTTCATTTGTTTTTAAGATGTCCATACACACTAGGCCAGCTAAATCTAACGTGCATGTGTTTTTCTCCATTGTTTTTGGTCCTCATTAAACAGATGCTTTGACATTCCCAAATAAATCCCCAAACAATAGCCTTTTCATTTTAGACTTGATGTAGCTTTTGAAAGCGATGGCAGCTTCATATCTGATGCACTGCATGAGCGGTAATTCTGCATTTTAATATAGCACTAAACTTACCATAATGAACTTTTTTTTCCTTGATGTTCACATTAATTGGCCGACATCTCATTACAACTGAAAAGGAATAACAATGTCCCTTGTTAACGGCTAGCTTTTATTAGACATCTTTCAATCGGTTGTCTGACAACAGAAAAGAAAAATATGTTAATTAGAACAAAAAAAATGTTCAGCCACAATATGAATCAACTAAAAATAGAAAGACTGAAAGGCAACTATACAGTATAACCATTTAATAACCAGATCATGTTTGCCAACCAGTATATAATTAATGTTTTGGCATTTCAGTGTAGACAGAGCTCTTTACAAAAGTGACCACAAAAGGCTAGTCATTTTTCACACATAAGCAGCATTTTCTGTAATCTTGTAGTCTTGGCTACCGTACCTAACCTCTGACATTAGTATAGATCTGAGATAATCATGTATGTTTTTGCCATCTCTGGAGAAATATTAGCTTGTTGGAAGCCTATTTTCTCTATATTACCTACACATAAACTGTCCTTCCAAGTTTGTAAAAGGTCCCAGAGAGCATAGAAGGGTTAGGGTGATTTGGCATCAGGAAAAGAAATACGCAGAAGTACTTAGACAAGCCATTGCCAGCCAGAGAAAGATGTTAATAGAGTTTAATGGGCCCCAGCAGGAAGTTTCTGTTATTTATGGACTGTTAGATTTCACTATTAGCACAAGGTGAGACAGAGCGGATGTGTGTAGGGGGATTGTGTTCCGTGGTCGCCTCTGGAGAAGCAGAGAAAAAAGGCTCTTATGTGGGCTGAGTCACTGGGTGTGATATGCTGTGGTGTTATCTCTCTTTTTCTGTCACATTCTCTTTTTCTTCTTATATATATATATATACTTTTTTCTCTCCCTCACCACTAACACCAAGGCCGGTAGAGAGTGACAACACACTGAGGATCAAAAATGAGAAGACGCGTTCACTGTTGCTGTTCACCAATGTGACAGAAAAACACTTTGGCAACTACACCTGCTTTGCCTCGAACCGTCTGGGGGCTTCCAACGCTAGCATGCTGCTGTTTCGTAAGTAATCACACAGAACTTCATGACAGAGCGTACACGTGCATGCAAAGGCAGGCTTTCACAAAGACACGCTCACATTTATCTGTACTGTCTCTATCAATCAGTGTGGAAGAGTGTGAACAGATGTGACACACTTCCACAAAACAATACATATGCAATGACACACTGTTTTTCCCCGTTCTCCGCCCTGTCTCATTTTTTTTCTGCACGCTGCACCCTCTTCACCCTCCCTCTCCCCATTTTCGCTATTCTCCGCCCCATTAAAGCTTTACTTGCCTACATTACGCCTCTCGCTCTCTCATTCATTCATTCACACACTCGCCCTCAATCTCTCCTCTATGCACATTCCCACACACACAGACAACCACTCTGTTTTTTCACGTTGCCCAAGAAGTTGTCATTTCTCTCCGAGCCCAATTCACATTAACCGTCCCCAACAAGCGATTTCCTACCCTTCCACTTCCCGTCACCCTCCCAACCCCCTTAGTGCATTCGGCATTACCATCTTAAGTGACTCCTTCATCTATCCCCTTTTCTTATTTCATTCCTTTACCCATTATCTCAGCCAGTCTCCCTTCAATGACTCACTCCCCAGTCAGACCCATACATCTTCCTGCTCTCGTTTTCCACCAGTGCTGCCACTTCTGTCAGCCTATCTCTCCATCATCTGTCCTTCTGCCTCCTCTTTCTTTCCTAATCTCCTCCTGCCATCATTAGAACACAACAAACCCCTTTCTGTTCTGGACCAGACATGGAAAATAGGACCATAATCAAATACTTTTGTGGCATTTCTATTCATACACTGTCCCTCACTGCCATTGCCTCCCCTGACTTTGTTTCCCCATTTTTGTACCTCTTTGTTCATCATTTTAAAGGTGCCACACGTAGCATTTTAACATCAGCAACCCACTATTACACCAAAATTGGTACATTATTGTAATTACCCTCAACCAGTGAGCCCATTACTGAGACCACTGGCTGCTTGTGCTGGCTTTCACTTTACACGGTTACATTATGAGACACCAGGTTAAATTTGGGAAAACTGCTACACTTCCTAATGGCTCAAAACACAAAGACAGGAAGTTTATTTCTTCCAGTAAACGACATTTTTTTACGGTAAATTGAATAACGCTGAATTAAATATTGACTTCTGAAGAATCATTTTCACTGTGGCTATTTTGATGTGTTAAACACAGGTGTGCTGTAGCTAAAATTGGCCAGGCTCCCTGTTTACAACTAAGGATGTGAATGCCTAATTGCACACATTTCCACAATGTCATAATACTGTAGCTTATGTATTGACATTTTCACTGCTTTGGAATAAAGTAGCTGCTGGAGACCTGTGCAAAGCTTTTTAGAAGTAAATATATGTGTGTACACAATACACATCCTTGCACTGTAGCCTACTTTTTTGAATCTACATGTCACCTTTGATATACACCTCTGAAAGCAGGCAATTCCAGTGAGAAATCACAGCGAGCGCCAGTGATACTGCTAAATACTCAAATTAACTCCAGAGGTAGAGAGAAATGACCTTTGTGCATCCAAAAACATCAGCTGGCATCACTGGTTAAATTTAAAAGCTCAGAACGTCCCCCACAGTTAATCATAGTATTAAAACATGATGTCTTACTCTTGCCTGCTGCCTTATAGAGCTGTGGTTCTTAACCCTGTGGTTCTTAAAACACACTGTCCTGCTTATTTCCCAACTATACCTGTCCTACCTACTGCTGATTATATGGATCAGGTGTGTATAGTCAATAAGAAGCTGTAAATGCAGGGACTGTTGGAAAACAAGCAGGACAGGGACCGGGGTTGAGACTCACTGTTGTAGAGCATTGGTTTACTCATATTTGTTACATTAATATGAAAAATCCTGTCCTTTTCTCTAAATATACCAGACAACAGCCATATGCCAGGTATGCTACATTAATACAAAATCTAATATTATTCTATGATCAGCTACACTGAAAACTGTAACATACAAGCATAGCAACATTATACTTTTTCTTTCCAAATCCAACAGTCTGCTCCTCTATCAGCTGCCACCTTTTCCCAAAATAAAACTATAAACACATGTCAAACACAGAGCTTTGGCAGTATTCGTTAAACAGCTTTAAACACACACTACCTGTGTGAGCTGTCTGGATAAAAACTGTCAGTTTTTCAGTTCAAACAACCTTCATAAGACCCAAAGCTCTAACCTCCTAGCAGGAACTAATTCTGCACTCTGACTCAGACTTGTCTCATTTCCCACTTGTTAATTTGTGAAGTTTTAGGCACAAAAATAACTTTTTGTGTTGATACCTTCTTCATTTTTTAACCCAAAGATGTGACGATGACAGCATTGCTCAGAAAGCTGTTGCATATTCTGGTTCAGCGGTTTCTCCTGTGGTTGACGAATCAAATCAATCAGCCCTAAAAGATTCATAACATGTTAACTTTATTGCTTTAAGGATTTCTTGTCTCTTATTTTGTTTCCTCTGTTGTCATCCAGGACCAGGGGCTATACAGGGACGAGGGACCGGTTTACATGCAGGAATGAGTTTCAGCGTGTGCATTTGGGTTTCCCTCTCTGCTCTTCTTCTGCTGAAGGTGTAAAGATCCTGCTCCGCCTGGATAATGTCCCTACACGTGAAAGCCCCGCCCCTCTCCCTCGCTCCCATTCTTCGGAAGGAAGAAGGAAATGAAATTCTTTAATTATGAACCCATCACTGTGAACAAAAAGAATATGCATTATTCCAGGAGCCATTGAATCATTACATCAAACACATGGCCACATCACCCCCCTAAACCTCCCCCAGCACCCTCAATTCAATTTTGAGGTCATTATCTCCTTTTATTCGCTTTCCCTCTCTCAAACACACAGTGTGTTTCTCTGTCTCCCAGAATGCCTTGCAGATTTGTCTGACTTGGTACTTCCTTCACCTTGTTTTCCCTTCATTATTACCACTGGGCTGATACTGATAGAGAGTGTATATTAATGATTATTGTCGGTGATCAATGAAAAAATAGATAATCTAACAACTGGACGATCATTTATGTAATATATGGACTAATGACTGGACTACAATGTTTGCCTTATGGAAATTATACATAAAGTCACAATATTATGGTGGATATTTATGGAAATGATAGTTATCGTGTGCTACTGGTGGCCATGTGACCTTTTGAAAAATGTCCAGTTAATGGCCATGTGAAGTGTCACCCTGTTCACACACACCTACATGGCTTTTTGGTTTTAACTGTGTAGCAGTAAATCTGCTGTGAATGATGTCAAAATGTATAAACAAAAAGGGTGGGTGGTGATGGTGTCCGTCTTAACTCCTCCTTTATGTAATTTGGGAGGTTAATACCAAGGTTTCGCATGTTGACGGCCTCACTACCCAAACCTTTTTAGCCCTCTCCCATCCTTCTGTTCATCATGCTTCGTCTTGTTGCCCTTCGCACCGCTAAGGTGTTTCCTGCTCTGTCACCTCCCTCTTCCTCCCTCTTCCACCCTAGTGTAAATATATGCAGTACAGAGGCCACACTGACGGCCTCAAGTTGCCTGGCGCCCAACGACACCTCCCATCAGCCTCGACTATGTTCCAGTTTTCTGAAGCAACAAGAGACTGTCCAGTGACAACAATATCTTCTGTTTCAAAGCTGCAACTCCATCCTCTTTGTCGCTTGTTGATAGCATGTACCGGTTAGAGATGTTCCTATTGTGAGTCCATACTCCCTACACTCCCTCCCTCCCTGCACTGTGTCTGTTTTACTCTGCAAGGTTACCTGCTTTTACTTTTTTGGTGTTAATAATACTACAGATGATGATGATGTTAATAAGTATTTGATTAACTATGAATAGTAATTCCGTGTGAAAAAAAAATGAACAAAAGCTGATGGTAATGAGCCGTGCGTGGGGAAAAATAATTTTTGTACCTTACTCTAAGAAATCACACACATTGAATGAGTACTATAAAAAAAACATGTAAAGTTTTCAAAGTGATGTGCTCTATTTTGCCATGACAAGCTTTTTAAAAACACATTTGAAACAGTCTGAAGGATTATTTCATCCAAGTCCTGAAGCAGTGAATGATGACGTAATTTATAATTTGTAACAGTTCACGTATAAGACTTTTTCATGCTGTTAACTGCATCACACACACACATTTACAGCATATTTGTCCACTTATCATAGTGTGTCTCTCTCCGACCAGCTAGATAAATGATTTGGATCCATGTCGGTCTCTGGTCGTGGCTGTTAGTCAGTTCTTGTTCGGCCAGACCACAGGGAGATAAAGATGTAATTAGCCATTACCTGTGTCTGGCTAAGTGAAGGAGCCCCAGTTCCACCTGTCCCTCCTGCCAGCCAGTGATGGCTCCCATAAATCAAGCTCAATCCTGTCACTGACAGGGATCCTCTTCAAGGACAACCTCGCCTTGGTGCACCAGTAGTCCCTCCAATGTGTACCTGTGACATGCAGGCATGGGCACTACGAATCCCCCATGGCACAATTATCCAGCCACTTCTCCCCCTCAGAGCACAAACAGTGGGAGGTAAGCCCATATTTCTGTATGGCAGCACTCATTTCTCCCATAGAGACACTGTTTCCCTCACATGCAGCGACTATATTGAAATTTGCCATATGAACCTGCATGAAGAGATGAGTTTACCCAAGCTGAACCCCGGCTACCACGACCTTAAAGGGGAATTACTCAGTATTGAATCGATTGTCTGAGTGTGTTATGTTTGTTTCTTTCAAACCAGCAATAACCCCTAACTCTACTGTGCAAGAGATATCAGAGATGGTAAAGCTCAAACATTACATTAACAAGGTATATCAAATGTGTCTGTTGTTGTACTTTTACTCTGTACAGTACTCTGAGATTGATGATTGTGAAGCTCTGTATAAATGGCCCTAAATCTAATCTAAAACACTCCATGTTGTACTTGAAAAGTCTTGCCCTCTGCAATGTAATCGGGTCGTCCGTGTGACTGAACACAAACTGTCTGTGTATGCATCTTGCTGCTACAAAAATTATGACAGATTCCATTTCAAGCACAAGATCAGGTTGTTTGGTCACCGCTTCTTTTTACTGTATCAGCCACATTTTCATGCTCTTATTATATCTGTCTTTCATGGTGTTTTTTCTGTTACTTACTCACACACTGTTCCATGTCAGTGTCCTACTGGGTTTGTCAGTGGCATGTAACATCTGTATGTACATAATCTGTCCTTGGTGAAGAACAAAAACCAGAAGAAAAGATAAAAAAAAAAAAAAACAGACAAAAAAAATAACATTCTGTCATGTTTCTCAATGTGGGTCTGAAAAAAGCACGTCAATGTTTGTCTATGGGTGGATTTTGAAAAGAAAAAAAAAAAACAAGCAAACATTGTATGTTGTGTTCAGGTTTATGTGGGTAATGGGTCCAGATGGAAGGAGATTCAACAATACTACTTGAAATTGTGGAGTTGTGATGAACAGAGTGTGGGCATTTTTGTACAAATAAGCAGCAAAAAGAACATGTTTTCATGAGTCATGTATGTATGTAAAATAGTCACACTGGAGACTGTGTGAGCAAAAGGCACCAGATCCCATGGGTGCACAACTGAGTGTAGATCAGGATGCTGTTGTGTGACAGACCTGTGGGAGGATAGCCTGACAATGCAAATTCAAAACCTGAGAGCTAGAGGGAGATGGTATGACACTAACCAGACAGTGAACTCTCCATTTTGTCGGAGAAGGCAGACAAATGCTCATATTGCATTTCCAAACTTGAGTACTGTGGTGTACCACACACTATTTATGGTCGCATTAT
Source organism: Helostoma temminkii (assembly GCA_900302695.1). Lineage (NCBI taxonomy): Eukaryota > Metazoa > Chordata > Actinopteri > Anabantiformes > Helostomatidae > Helostoma > Helostoma temminkii. The sequence goes on along the minus strand of OMLM01020503.1, from coordinate 35,497 downwards.
ATAATATGGATAGCATTAACATAGCCTTGATCCCAAACACAGTCTGGCCTACTTCAAGTGTATAAATAACAGCGCAACTGTGGCGCAGTGAGTTTGCAGTGATATAAACAAGGTGTTTGTTCGGCCCCTAATTATATTCGGTGCACCCTGATGAGAAAGGGTTGATTGGTCCTGCATCTGAAGGGTATGATGATATGAGTATTTGTTAATAAAGTATTCATAAAAGATGGATGTTTACTATATATATATATATATATATATATATG
>OMLM01020503.1:13604-35211 GCA_900302695.1 Helostoma temminkii | reverse complement strand
TATATATGTTCAAAAAACTGTGCCTTTGCAAAGAGAAGAGGTCATGCAAACCTTTGTAGAGTGTACGACAGATACCACACACCGTTTCTGAACTATTGCAGTGATAATGAAATAATTACGGTTCGTTAAAGACAAGATTGTATAATAGCAAAAGACGTGTAAGGCCTCAGATGGTTTGAATGGACTGCTTTTTTTTCGTTTTATGTGTGGCAGGCTTAGGCTCAACCTTTCCTACAACACCCTTGCTATATAGAACAGATCCTGGACACATTTTCAATTCAGAATGCAATGGTTAATCAATACATTCGACCAAATGGCTTTGGAATAGAGCAATTTCTACCGGCTTGCCTTACCAGGTCCCCAGAAGCTAAATTGATCAAGTGTCTATAGACCAGCCTTAGAACAGAGAGCATAATTCATCATGCCTGATACAAGACACCCCTAATTGTGCATCGATTTTAAGCCCTTCTCTGAAACAATTTGGGCAAGCTGTAATATCAGCTCAGTAAACTATGTGTTCAGAGCTACTGTTCAGATCCAGGGAATGAAGAATTAATCATTTGTTTTTCTTTTCAAGTCAGTCCACACTGATATTTGCTACATAATATAGAGTTAACCTTACATGCCCCTGGGCCTCCCACTGCATGTGCAATTTAATAGGCATTGTTACTTTATATTTTACTTGTAATTGGATCATTTTGCAACTGCCTGAGTCAGTAGATATTAGTATGTATGTAGATGCTTATTTGTGAATATAGCAAAAAGGTGTGAGCATGTGATGTAATTTCAGCATCAGAGTCAGTATACCAAAAGGACATGCGGAGTGACAATTATATATGAATTATTATGACAACTCTAAATCCCCTGATCAACTTCTTTACTGCAAAGCACGTCTAATTCCCATATATTACCCTAATTATCCATTGTTTACAAACTATCTAAAGGCTCATTCAGTTCTCATGGGCAAAGTCAATGTTGCAAGTCTATTTAGGCCCAGTACTATTCCATTACCACAGCTAATGAGCGCATTAGTATACAGCATGCTATACAGGATTGTGATGAGGGAACTATCCATAACAGTGAACACAATCACAGTGTGGTTGTTTAAAATGGCACTTGAAGAGTCACCTGACAGTTAGTAGATGTATGTCAATGTTTCACGATTAAGGTTCCTGAATTGCAAGACAATATTTACACGATAGATAGATAGATAGATAGATAGATAGATAGATAGATAGATAGATAGATTTTAGATTGTTTAGCGTTAATTAGATGAGTAGTTACATAGATTATTTTTATGCATATCATCCAGTCCTGATATGCAGTACTGTATTTAAAACCTCAGCTTGCAGCAAAGACATTGGGCCATGGTGCCGCCAGCCTCACCTTCTTCCTCACTGCGACCACAGATGGCGTCTTGTCAATCACTCACCTCTCTATGAACAGGAGCGTCTGGCTAATTAACAGCAAGCTGCACTTCGCCAGTTGAGCAACAGCAACATTCGCACGACCATGCAACACAATGGAGGCATCTCGCCCACCATGTCTCCCCTAGTCATTAAGTCGCCCACCTCACATCTCCAACGTAGAAAGAGTCCCATTACTTGGCCTCTCTGAATCACCAGCCCACGTCTGGCATTTTCCTTGTCAATCAACCAAGGGGTAAATATTGGTTCTGGTGTTGAGGATTGACAGGGAAAACATGGATTTCTTTCATAAGTGACAGCGCAAACTGGCGTTGTTGTGCTCATTCATTTTGTAGTAAGGAGACAGTAAGGATGCTGCGTTGTAACAAATTGATGTTACAAGTGTCTTACTACTGTTTAAGGTTCATCTGCTGTGCATAAACAGGGTATTAACAGTGACATTTTCACATTTGTAATTGAGGGAGTGACTTAGTTTGGGTTGGTGTCGCTCTCTCTCTCTCTCTCTCTATCTCTCTCTCTCTCTCTCTCTCTCTCTCTCTCTGCTTCTTCTCTCATCAATCCTGTCCACCATTTCTTTTTGTTTAGAGAAACCTGTGAAAAACTCTGCTCTCCCACTTGCCAGTACTCCAGGTTTGCCCACTCTGCCGTCACTGATATTCTATAAAAGATGTATTAGTGTGTGTGTGTGTATGAGTGTGTACCAGTAACTACATGTATGATCTGGTGTGTATTGAGCTCAACAATGAGCACAAGGATATAACAGTATGTGTTTGTCTGTCTGTGTGTATTCTATCATATGCGCAGGGCAGGAGTGTTTGGTTCATTCACATGTGAATTACAAGCATCTCATCAATGTAAACACACAAGACAGAAAAGAACAATGAAAGGAACAAAACATTTGTCTTCCGCCCTGACAGATGTTCAGTGCTGTGAAGCGATGATTGTACTTCTTTTTGATTTAATTGCCAAACTTGTCCTCTTTGACTTTTATTTTAGATTATGTCTCTTTTTTTTTCAAAATCCATGAAGTGGAGTTAAAGTGATATCAAGTGGGGGGAGAAAAAAAAATAAAAATCACATTTGTTTTTAACAAAATTCGCTGTGTGTGGTTTGTTGCTGGAAACGGGGCTGACTGTTGGCCCCTGTGGTTGAAAAAGAGGTGAGGTCAGGTTCAGCTTGCTTTTTGCTTCCTGCTGAGTTAAGAACTTCTGCTTTTGTTGAGTCTGCAAGTTCGTCTCAGAGGTTTAGTTTTTAGGAAAATATCATTTGATGAGACACTGTCAAAACACATGACTCATATCACATCATCTGCCATCCAATAATGTCAAAATACAAATGATCTGTCATCATTAGCCAATTTTAAGTAGTTTCTCTGGCTCTGTTTTAATTAAATTTGTTTACTGTCATGTGGTTAATGTCAGTTTCTAGCTGGGTTGTATCTAAAAATTAACGACCTTACACACAAGAGGAAAGTGAATTTGTCCTCCTTTGGTTTGCGACAAACATCTGTGTCTCTTCTTCTGCTTCAACACACCTGCACATATTTAGTAATTAATTATCAAATAAATTGATAAAGGCTTTACAAAGCTAATTGGTTCTAATTGTTTGTAATAAGACAATTTAAACAGTATGCCCATCTGTCCAGGAAGGATGACTTTATGTTGCTAGCCAGGAACAGCTAACAAGTTGTATTCTGTTGAAATGTGTGTATTTTGACCAATTTTTTCAAGTTTTTAAAATGTACATACTAAGGATAAACATTTTAGATGTCCATAAAGTGATATTTGATTAGTCAAGGCTGGATGCATGAGTGTATTCACCAATAATGTAATGTTTACCTTGTTGTGTCATTTTTTCCTTTCAAACAAACAAAAAATAACTTTACTGTCACATCAGGGTCACACCTGTCACTATTGTTTTGTTTGTTTTCCATAACAACAAATAATTATTTTAATAAGCATCCTTTAAACATTGCAAGTGTATGTTCCAATTCATACTGACAACTTTTCCACAAACATTTTTCCTCAAGTTGCACTCACATTTGTTTCTTTTTTTGATGATGACGATGATGATTACACCTACTAGTATCTCAAGTTTTCTAGCCGCCCAGAGGACACATATCAAAATTCATTATACAGTAGCTCATTAGGCAACTTAGGAAATTCATATTTATAAGTATTGCACAAGAAAAACTCAAAAAACAAAACCAAAACATGAGTTCTGGAATATATCAACATATTTAATAATATAGCTACGCATCCCCGAGCAAGAAGGGAGAATTTCTTGCCTCATGTAAATATTCTGATGATCACGACTCTGTTCATTACTTTTACTTAACTACATTTAAGGTTTCTTTTTTTTTAAGTGCTACGGTGTGTTTTTCATTATTACATTAATAATTAGTTGTTTTAGATGAGTTCTTAAAATTATAACACAAATTCACAAGCTAGATTGTTTAAATTATTTAAAAAGCACTTGCTTACAGTACAGTACTTGCTTACTCTTGCACTGTGGTTTATTTTAACATACAGACAGTTGCTATTTGTTTGCCAAGACACTGACTTGTGTATTCTTTCACTCCAACAGTCTCTGTGTTTCAGGTTTGTATTGAAGTATGGCCTATTAGTGAACCGTAACCTCTAACCACAGAGTGCTAAACAAAAAACAAGCTGACACCGTCACATTGTAAAACACAGCAAACTTAAAAGAGCCTGAGAAATTATTTCACTACTCAAGCTTGCAGTGGGGAACAATCGCAGCATGGCAAAACTGCCTAACCTCTGTTTGCTTCTTTTGTTGGCAAGCCAAGTACCAGGTCAGTCTGAATACAAGTGAGTCATGTTAAAATGTATTGGCTTTGTATAAAGTGTTATTCAGTCGTCAGTATTTAATCTCAGCGAAGCTGCAGCATTAAATAAAAACTATTTCATTTAGGATGGAAAAACACATTTTTCATATGCATTTAAATTATAACTCCTTTGAATATACCATCTGTCGCAATAATCAATGTTACTGCAATGTGACACAACAGTAAGTGAGTAATACACTTATTCCAAAGAAATTAATGTTTGCATTAGTTATTAAAATGCATGCCTCTGCTCGCCCTTTTTTAATGAGTATAAGGAAACTGTAGAGATATTATTTGTTTTGGACTATCATATTTATGTTTGTTGATATTTCTGTCATATACGCTCCAATTATGAACAACGGTGAGTTTTGCTTGTCGTCCGCATTTTATCGTCAGACTTCATTACATAGAAAAGCAACCACCACAATCACACAGCTATAAAGCCATTGAAATCTTTTGTATCTGAGAGGCTCTGCATTAGTCCAAAGCTTTTAGATAGTGTGATAAACATTTTGAGATGTTTATCACATTGAGAGACATTCAATGATCATTAGCAGTTTTTTTTCAAATTATACAAAATTGACCAATTTTGCTCTTCTAGTTTTCTGCCTAAATGTATTTGTCTGGCAAGTGTCACACAGGCATACTAAACACACATTTAAGTATGTGTAGTTGAGCTATAAAGCAGTTTTTCAAAGTTTTTGGACGACATGTATTAATGGCTCTGTCTTTAGCTCTGACAGCAACCCCAGAGGGACTCGGGGTTAGACAGTACCCTCCTTCTCTCAGTGTCATGCGAGGTGAAACTGCAAAACTATCCTGTCATTTCAAAGCTGAATCCATCAAATATGGAGTTCAGTGGTTCAAAATCAAGCCGAAAAAGCAGCTCCTCCCAAAGTCATCCAGGCAGATCGTTGTGGAGAAGAATCAAACCTCGTCGCTGATGATCACTGAGGTGGCACTGGAGGATTCTGGGTGGTATTACTGCGTGGTGAATGTCCTGCAAAAAGATCCAGAGTGGAGCAATGGCACCGAGCTGGTTGTGTTAGGTGAGAAACAAGTAGTTGGTTTCAGAAATAAAAATGCCCGTAATTCATTAGAGTTGTTGTGCTTGGGTGATGTTGCCATGCTGGTAATTATGTCTCATTTGTATCTTTTGTGCACAAGAGTAACAGCGTTGCATCAGGCAGCTCGATACAAGTGCTGGTGTGGATGAATCAACATAAAAGGAACAGCCAGGCCCAATCTATAAAAATTCAAGTCATGTGAAATTCCTTTAGAGTTCATCTTTTTGCCTGAGCAGTTTCATGACAGATCAAGAAATAATCACCCCAGTACCATGCACAGTGCCTTGTATCGATCTTGACCAGAGAACTGAAACCCACCAGAAAACAAGGCGAGGAGGGAATGCCAAATTATTATGTGGAAATCCTTCATGCGGAAGAAAAGATCCCTTTTGATTTTCTCTAAATGTTGCATCCTCCAAACAAGATACTGCACATTTTCACCCATTTAATTCCTCTATTAAATGATTTATTACAGATTTCTGTATTCAGATCTGTTTATTAGTAGCATCTGTCACTGAAGCCTTTCTCCACGCTGTATGTTATTTGCTGCTGTAGTTGCCTAATTTAATAATTTGACTCATCTCATCTTATGTGTCTACATGTACTTTGTTTCTTATACTTCTTTCACTGTTAGCATCACCGTCTCCTCCAAGAATTTACCTTCAGATCCCCCCAGATCAACAAACTGGCCGGTGGGCTCTTCTCTGTCTCACCGGGGGATTCCACCCCAACCAGCTCAACCTCACCTGGACTTACCAGAGCACAGCAGCCGATATCAGTCACCTGTCAGTCACCAACTGCAGCCTCCCTGCCCTCAGCTCTCGCAGTAACCTGTCTGAACACCCGGTTGACGGAGCCCTGCTGTCCTCAGATTGGTTGGTAAACTCCACGCCTCCACACCAGTCAAAATGTTTCCAAGTGATGGACAACCACAGCCAGGAAGTGTTCCTCTTCAGTGTGTTTTTTCTCCCACTGAAACTGTCTTTGGGCACAGGAATCACCTTCACTTGTGAAGTGAGGGACCATCCTGCCATCACTACTGCTCTATCTGCCTCCTTCACTTGGGGTAAATTAGAATAAATTCTTTTTCCAAATATGATTCATTTGTTTATTAGATTTGCTCAGCAGCTGAAAGCATTATCACTGAAAACAAGCTATAAACTAATTACTAATACTGTAATGTAGTATCACCTATGAAATAGCAATAGACAGGAGTTACCGACACTGTTTATTGAAAATAGTTTTTCTAAAGTTTTCTTTTTGCTCTGTTTTGATCCTAAAGTAAAATCATTAGCTGCTAAATGTTTGACTGTAGTCAATAGTTGTTTTCATTGTAACTTTTTTCTGGCTTCTGTTTGCTGCTTGACTTGTTTGTCAGAGTTTGCTGAAAACAGCAGCGTGACTTGAACGCGGTAAGGCTGAACCAAAACAGTCTTAAAAAAACAGCTGAAAAGAGGATCTGTAGAGGACAGTAGACAGCCTATAGTGAGGGCCCACTATACATCCATACAGCCAATAAAAGCCTGTTTGGAGATGCAAAACAGATACAAGAGGATAAAAGCAAAATGGAGCTAACTGCATATTCTATGGATATATACCATATTCTATGGTTGGATGCCTAATATAGCTACACAATCAAGCCCCATCAACATACACACAAGTATACAAGCAATAACTACACTAACTAAGCAGACACAACAGTCTAATGTTGCAACACAACAAACGGCCAACTATCATCTATGACAAGACACAAATAATGAATATGAAACAAATTACCAATTATGTTTTCCTCCAACGGCATTTTGAAAAAAGCTTTAAGAGTCTGAGCTCGGGCCGAGAGATAACGTTTTAATTGACTTCAGCTAGCTAACTCAGATGCTACTCAACCCACCTGCACTTCAACATTACAGCTCATGTTGTATCCAATGATGCACACACATACACATAGAGAGAAAGGAAAAGAGATTAACTGACCTCTTGATGTTACGCTGATTTGAGATCTGAATTTCTTTGCATTTTTATTTGCTCAGAACACTGGGGGCCCTCTTAAGGTGGTATTAAAAGGTGAAATCAGCCACACAAAATACTGAAAAAGCACTTTTATATTAGTGGAGTGCTTGTACCTTTGTATTTTAAGCAAAAAAAAAAAAAAAGATTTTGTCTGTTTCTTGTCTGCGGCTCAGTTCTTGTACTAATGATTCAACCAGTAGATTTTCATGCTTAGCGAAGCCTTATTTCTCAAAGTGTCACCAAAGTCACCTAACTCATCTTTACAGAAAAGCTAGCCTGACTTTAGGTTTGGATCCCTTCCCAGAATAGTCTTTCTTTTTGCTAGTCTAAAGGCAACTTCCTTTCAATTAACACAGTCTGCAATAACAGAGGTCAGGGACAACACAGCCCCACAAGTTGCTTGCTCAGTGTGAGCCCTGCTTGACTGTCAATGTGGGTCAGACATTGATTATTCCAAGGCAACAGATTGCCTACAATACTGCATACTTGATCAAATTAATGACTTTCCCAATCAATGTTTAAACACTTCTCCACCCAGGGAGGAGGCAACCGTCCATCAACCAAAACCAGTTCAACCTTCCTGATTTAATTTTGTCATGCTCAATAACATGATAAGTCAGTGCTAATCAGTGTCGGCCTTTTTTTCTCTCTCTTCTTTTTAGATGCTTCCCCTAATGAGCTGATTGTACACCTGAATATTCTCAAGATGTGTTTCCTTTCTGCAGTGACTGTCGTGTTTTTATTGGAAGGTAAACAAGTGAACCTCTTTGCGAGAATTATGGGAATTTGTTAAAGAAAACCTATATTTAATTTATGTGTTTTTGCTCTATGCAGCAGTCAAACATTTCTGCAAGCAGGGAAAATGATTTCTGCCATGTGAGTACCATATTCTCTGCCTTTGGTAAACACACACTCACAAGCATGCATTTGCACATGGCTGTTCATTCCCTTATTCCTGTAACCTATCACACATTGGAAAAAGTCAACACAAACGCAGCAACCAATTATTGTCTTCCAGGATATACAAAATGATTTAGGAGAAAAAACTAAAGAGGACTGCAGGGCGTTCAGTGCGGCTCTTCTCAACAGACCAACCTTTGACAAACAACATCACCAGTCCAGAATCATTACAGAGAGCTCACAATCAGTCCTCAATTAGTAGTTCATCTCCACAGTCGGTGTATGTTGCATGTATAGATTAAGCTCTCACTCTGTCAAATTTAATATTTGAAAGTTTTTTTCCAGTTTCAAGCCACATGCTGTATATTCTGCTTTCACATGAACTGCATAGCCTCTAAACACTGATGCATCGTCGATTTCTCTCTGCACATCAAAGCTGTTTATCTGCAGCATGCTGACTAGTGTGTTTTTGGATTTGCTCATTGTGTCAGTGGTTGGTAGCCTGCACATTTTAGTCATTTCTGCCGGGTCTGTGTGTCATAATGAATGCTTTATGCATGATCCACCTGTCAGATACAGTGATCAGCTCAACCTCCGCACAGGCCTAATCCTCACAAAACAGGATTACCGTTTTTGCCGGCGCTTGCTTGTGTGATAGCATTGTTTATTTTTGCTGTGCGGGGGGTGAGATCTTGATTCACGTGTTGGAGGAAATTCATTTTATCCTTAGACCTACTTACACTGCCAAGAGTACCAAATACTGCTAGTAATGACAATTAAATTTGAGCAACATGATGTATCTACAGTGTAACCAGATTAGTGTTGCTAAAACAGGCTTTTTTCTGCTCAATAAACTCAATATTACTCACTCTTAATCCTTAATTCTTCATTTTAATCAAATTTTATGAATGTTATTATACGTTTTAAAAGATGTGCAACATGACTGATTACCTGTGATCACATCCAGATGTACACTGCATGTACACGAGTAGACGTACACAATCATCAGTTCTCGCTCCCTTTTCATAAACATACACAAACACAGTCACCTCATATCCTGACTACTGTCTATGCAAAATATTTTTGTCATAAATTATGAATATATGATTTGTTTATGAATATAGTGCCTGTGGTTTGTCTTCGTTTAATCTTTTTTTCTTCTTCCTTCTTTTGCACACACATTAATGAATAAACACACCAAAACTGAATGAATTCTTACCTGACATCTTCACAAAAGAATCTGAGTCCTGAATTATGTAAAATATGTTTATATGAATGTGTATGAAAATCCTGTTTTCCTCATTTTGTCTTATATAATTACAAACACTTTATATATAAATATATACATTCATTCATACATATATATATATATATACGTATAGATAGATAGATAGATAGATAGATAGATAGATAGATAGATAGATAGATAGATAGATAGATAGATATTTCTAAAAAACTTCAAAAGGAAGCAATAAGCATAATATGTAAACCAACAGCTTCAACAGAAAGGCCACACTCACATGAGGCATATACATATGCATATACATATAAGAAAACTGTACTGATGAGTGTAAGTATTTACAAAGCCCAGATAATTTCATCATACATATAGGTTGTGAGAGATCTTATGACACATTTTGTTCATGGTTAGAACTATTACAAAAGCTTTATCTCTCATTGCTTAGAGATGACAAGTGATACTCACTTTAGTGATGTCTGTACCACAGTTTCCCTTGCAATAATGGAAATCTTACGAAATCTTGTTGCTACGCAAGAAATATTTTCCTTTTGCCTGTGATAGTTTAAAGTACACAGTGGCTTTAAACATCAACCGGTATAATGCTGCTGTGGCTGGTTTCCTCTTTTGGCTTGTTTCCAAATAAAGAGTTCATCTGAGTCAAACAACAGCGCTTTGCAATGCATAAAGTACACCAAGTAATTTCCCCACATGTAAAAACATAAACATGACATTAATTTCCTGCTTCAGGGATGAAGAAATAACAAATTAGTGGAGGCAGCTGCCCACAGCTCCCTTTCACTCAGCTCAGATAGCATTGATCTCTTGTGTGTGTTCCTTATCTTTTGTAGTCATGCTACTTCCCGCCGACGGTGCATGAACCACGTGACAGGACATGCACCTGTACAGGCGTCCTTTTACTCCATCTATCACACTACCCACAGTCCCCCTTACAGCAGAGGAAGAGAAGTAGAAAATAAGTGGGTCGAGACAAGCATTAAATGTGCTAAAAAGCAGGGCCTTGTCTCTCCATGCTGGACTTTTCCATGTAATAAAACCCACAATGTGTGAGATGTTATAGGGGCCAAAACACAAAGCGAACACCAGCAGTGTTCCTAAAGCCATCCCAATTGCCCGTAAGCGGCGGCGCCGGTCAATGTTGTGCAGCCTCGACAGAATCCTGATGAAGTTGATGTAGCAAAAGCTGGAAATCAGGAAAGGTATGCAGAAAAGTACAATACAGAGCTCCAGGCGAACAGGCAGGAGGACTTTGAGCTGAGCTGAGGTGAAATTCTCATAACACACCTGCCCATTGCTGTCACCAGAGTTGGCAGACATGTTTTTTGGAGAGTCTTCTGGGCTGATAAAGGGCACAATGAACACAATACTCAAGTGGATGAAGGAGAAAATCCAGAAGAAGATGCTTGCAGCGACAGCATAGATGGGTCGGCGCTTCAGGGTATGCTGGATGGGGAAAGCCACACCAAGGTAGCGCTCTACACTGACTGCAGTGAGGAAAAATGTGCTGTTATAGATGGTCATGTAGAAGATGAAGCCAGACAATGGGCAGAGGGCATACGGCAGGGCCCAAATCATGTTGTTCATCACTTCATGCATCTTGAAGGGCAGAAAGAGGAGAAACAGCAGGTCAGAGATGGTCAGGTTGAGGAGCAGGATGTCAATCGGTGTGGGTTTCTGCCTCACTTTCTTGCAGAAAGTGTAGAAAGCAAGGAGATTGGCTGGGAAGCCCAGCACAAAAGTAATGATGTAGACGGACAGACACAGCCCAGTGTGGCAACGCTCCATGATGGTCGCAGAGTAAATATGTCGGTCAGAGATCAAGACGTGTCACATTATGTCCTTGATTCTGGGGGAGTGCGTGGGTGAATACACTGCAGCAAAGGGAGTTTTGATCTGTCAGGCTGTCAAAACCGCAGCAGATGAAGGTTTCTTATTGGTTAGCAGCCTGGAACAAACCCAGCGAGACAGTTTGGTTTTCCTGTCCTCACCAATAAACCAACTCGTAGTTTCCTCAAGTGCTTTGAGCTCTGCTGATAAGAGAGAATGGAAAAAGATTACCACACTGCACAGAGCAGTATGTTGATCAATTGTACATTTGACACACATACATACATTTGATAGTTAAAGGGTGTATTGCTGCATGTTTTTATGTTGTTAAAAGCTAAAAGGCCACAGCAGAAGCCTGTGATAAGATCTAATTTCTATATTCCTTCCTAATTTCTCTACTTCTCTTTCTCTACTTCAGAGTTTATTGAGTTTATGTGAAGCCGAATTATCTCTTAATGAGGAAACAGTGTTTTGCACTGGGCACGTGCTTTTGTGTACAAACCATAATACTAGTGTTATTGCTTGCTCTGTGTCATAAATACAGTAAAATGTTGCTTTTATCATAAACTGCCAGCATCTATTTCCTCCATAAGCACAAACACTGGACATCTTGTGAAAATGATGACCGTCATAAACATAATGACTTAACTACATTGAGGAAATGAGCATCTCAAAGCTTTAGCTGGCTTCACAACACTCATTTTGGTCTTAAAAACTATTATTATTACAAAGTAAATACAAAATAAAGAAGAAAATTGGTAGATGCTTTAAAAATACTTTAAAATACAATACTGTATGTAAGTAATATGGCAAAAGTTAGTTTCTTACCCTTTGTGTATTGAGCTGCCTCACACAGAAGTGAACACGCATCCCTGACGCTCAACTCTTATGGCTCTTATACTGCTGGCAAAGCAGTATGAGGTATGTGACAACAGTGACGAAACCAAAGAAGAGCCACCACTCTAAGCAACCCGAAGACTTCCTCCTTATCTGCGGAGGTGGTTTCGCAGTTGAAAAATTTTCAGTCCACTGCAAGCTTCCTATTTTAATACTGCTGGAAAGAAATCACCTTCCAAAAAGAAGTAATTGTCTCTTCCTGTACTCCATATGCGTGTGAACACCAAAGGTGGTGAAACAGTTTTATTTCATCTCCTCTTTTTACCAGCCCTCAGCTCCTACCTCCTGTCACCTGACACGTCCCCCTATTTACATGATAATCTAAACATCCAGTCAAGATAATAGAAATTATTATTAGAGAGATAACGCTGCAATTTATCTTCCATGCTCGCCTAACATGGTTTCCTTGGTAACAACTGGCCTTTTTGCAATGTGAGTGGCACAGACAGTCTCGAGCCTGTGTGATTGTAGATTATTAAATCATATTTAGCTATCTATGCCCACTTCGTCTACAAGGACGCCTCTTTATTATGAAAAGGAAGGAAAAGGTATTTGACAAAAGAGATGACCTGTTGCCAGAGCAATCCCTCCCTTCACAACATACTGAGGGCACCTGAGCCAGCTATATGGTTGTCCAAACAGAAGCCTGTTGTTTGGATAGTGATACACTGCACACAATAATAAAAAGCCATGACTGGCTTGTGGTGTGTGCAGAGAGGGCTGATTAGTCTTCCAACTGTGAGATAATTCTGTTCTCTGCATAAGAGGTCAGTTGACCCTTTTGTATTTATGGCCTAATATCAGGGCAGTAGGGTGAGGTTTTTCTTGAGCAGGTGAAGCATGAGGCCCAGGTAGTCACGGTTAATTTCAGAAAGTAAGCGTTTGAAGTAAAAATGACTCAGAGGTGTAGAAGGAATCCTTTTGATGTTACTTAATGTATGTAAATCAGTCTGAAGCACTTCCAGTGAGCTTAGTCCCTAAACACTTGATTCCCATGTGCAAGTGTTGGATATGTTGTTACCATCTGACCAATCTCCTTATTTAACCCATTTACCATCCTTGTCAGTCCTTACCCTTTCTACTGATTGCATTTAAAAACCTTTTATGCCTCTGTACAAACAACCAAAGAGAAAACATTTGAGTTTCAGGCACCGTGCTCCTGTCTGAAGTCATAACATTTGTATTCCACACATGCATTTCATACCATCACATTGTATTATGCAAGCCGGAGTGTTCCACTGCGAGAGCAGTTTTTTTCAGAATGACATCAGGGAATTTCTAAGATGCTGTTTGAGCACAAACTGTATTGCAACACTTAGTGATGTTTCATCACTGCAGGATGGCCCGCTTTAGTACTTAGCCAGAGACAATTGGCCAAGACAGAGAACCTAATCAAAAGAGAAATGTGGAAAGGGTCCCGTTGTGCACTTTCACATTCCATATTTTATTTTTCTTATCTTCTTAAAGGATATCGGGGTGGAATATTATTTTCACATTAGTCTATTTGTCCCCACTGATAAAGGAAAACCTTGTGCGCAGCACTGAATGTGTAATGTAAAGAAGGGAAAGTTGGATCACTGAACTTTTTCTGTTGTTAATAGCTTTAATTACAATTAATTAATTACAAATAGAATTGAATTTTTATGGTTGTTAATTTGAAGGACTTACTGAGTTGCAGCAGGGGAAGATCTACAGGAAAACACGGGAGTTGGGGAGACAGATGCCCGCTCTATTGTAAGGTTTGTCCAGGCATAGTATTAGAGATGTACTGCAGTAACAGGTGCAGTAGCAATGATAGTAATAGTAGGGCACTGTATAAAGTACTGACAGGCTTGCAGTAATAACTGGTTCATTCATTTCTAAATCCACAAAATAAACAAAGTTTGGGGTTTCAGGCAGATATTGCAGGAATGTGTAGAAGGGGAATAAGGGATTTTCCCAGCAGCAATGGGCAGGTTGTGTGGTGTGAAAACAGGTGGTGAATGGCAGCAGAATACCCACAACCCTGCAGTGTTTTCACAGCTCAGAACAGTGGAAATATAGTCAGACAAAGCTGATGCAAAAGTTCAATATTTATGACAAAGCAAATGTACCACAACAATAAAGAAAATGCACAGTGCTGGAGTCAGAGGAAGGTCCGCAGAGCAGTGTGCTTACTGTAGCTGCAGACTAGAATCATACATTATGTAAGTAAGGAGCTGAAAGATTTATTGGTGTAGCACTGTATCAGGCTCCAAATATCAAAAACCAAATGACAGCAATTTCTCGCTCCACAGCAAAAAAATCTGCAAAAGCATCAGTGGTGTTTTCTTTTTTCCACTGTTTTATAAATTAATATTTTATATCTCTAAAAGAGATAAAGTTTATTGCCCTCAGTGAGAGTTTTGTCCTTTTAAGTATTCCAGAGGGTGGGCAAAAAGGGTCTTCGAATGAATTCTAATGGGGTGTTATTTTAAAAATGCTGGATTCTTTGCCAGCCTTCTGAAAGTAGCTTTCCGAAAGGCTAACAAAAACTGCATACTAGAGTAAAGAGGACATGACCATGTGCATCACACCCTCCATTTACCGTAAGAGGTGCAAAAATTATAAACCCTAAGCTTCCGGAGGTATTATAAGAAAAGGGAAGTGACTAAAAAAACCAAAGTTACTGGTGAATAAACTACACACATGTGCAAAAGTTTTTCTGAAGAAACACACACTGAACCATCTGCTACTCTGCTGCTCTGTTCTTATGAGATAATTAATGAAGTAAAAATGAAGAAGACAACAAAATTGTGCAACATGCATATTTGCATTAACAACTCTCCAGTGTTTATTTTCTTGTGAATATTGGAGTGTTTTACCTCTTTGGGTCTTGGACAATTATTTAAATGAAGCCATCAAACAAATTTAGTGGGAAACTGACACTGATGGAACTGATAACAACTAATAGACACATGAAACCAGACAAGACGGTGTTTTTTACACGGACAAGAACATAAACAGACAGTCTCTTATAGTCAAATATAAAGTATAGAAATACTCAAGTAAGCATATTGCATAGAGAAAAGATCATAGTTTTGTTTAATAAAGACAATGCATGCACAAGCCAGCCAGCCCACACTATTTCCCTAATCTCAACCAAGATCTGTAAACGCACTCATAACAGCTTTAACAGAAATATAAATGTTGTAAGCTACTGCAAGATCAGATATTTAGATGGAAAATAACTGGAAATTGTAGGTTGTATATTTACATAAAATATTTTCATCATCGTTTACAGAAAACATAATCCAGTTGCAATTAAGATCTCCATAAAAACGTATGGCAGCATAATTATATAAAAATGTAATTTTTAGGAGACTGGGTTGTCCATGACTGGTAACAGAATATTTAACTGTTGTGTTTGTATCGTATTTGATCTGAGGTACAATGGGCTGCGCCAATTACAGTATGTAGATAAGTGGCACTATTTAAATTTAACTGAAAACAGTAGAAACTGCAAAGTTTGCTGCCTCGTATTGTTAATTTGTCAATTTTACGGTTTTATCTGACCGGCATCTTTCAGTGACAAACTCTCCTGCTGCTCCTTATCAGTCAATTTGTTTTGGTCCAGATCAGAAGAGGCATACCATTGTCTCACACAGGCAGTGCACACTTACAACAGGTCAAACATCACATAAAGATGTTGAAATCTGTTTTCATCTTGCATCTGTAAGGCCTCAGTGTGTTTGAAATAAATAGTATCAGTAATTGCGTTACATCAAGTAGATATCTCAACAATGAAGAGATTGTTGTGCTGTGCTTTCTGGACTTGAGCATCCCAGAGGCCTTCTTGCTAATCCCTCTGTTAATACCCAGAGCATGAACCTATAAGCTTCCTTATATTTGTGGCAGCGGGAAAAAATAACAACATAATTCTCCTGTCCTCACAGAAGAGTTCAGTGACTGCTAAGCCACCATATTGCTATTTGAAGAATGGCTTTGCTTCCAACATGGCTGGACTCATTTTCTTCCTAGTGACACATTCAAAAAATAAAGCTGGCTATGTTGAAAAGATAATCTTGCACATTTGGCTGGCAGCCTTATCAAATATGACCTGAGTGCAAAAACAACCGTTGGAGGACAGGAATCTGTGAGAAGAATAGACATCAGTATAAAAGCCACAAAAGCTAAATAGATTTTCAGTCACTTGCTCTCTGCCCATAGCTCAGTATTATAATAATCACATCAATGACTTTTACACAGAAATACTAGAACTAGAAAACTCCTACAGGAGTCCCACTCCAAACACTTGTGTTTTACTCTCATTTCCAGCATCTACAATTAATATTTCAGCCATGAACATGTAGTGAAACACTTTTTTAAAGCATTGAGGACACAGGAACCAAAATTAAGCTTCAGTGTAACTTTGTAATCAAATTTTAAACTTGTTCCAACACTGGGACCGAGGCCAAGTCACACACCTGTCTACCACCTGTATAGACGTTTATTGGGTTCCGGTTTTGCTGGAAAGTGGTTGTAAAAGTGAAGCTGATATCAATGCATGTACTTTGATGATGGTCGAGATCAAAGATCAGATACAGCATTAATGTTTGACGTCTCTAAGTGTTGCACACTCTGAAAGGAGGAGACTTACTTTTCAGGTGTCAACGTGGTTTAATGGAAGTTTGGACTTCAAGGCTGCAAAATAAAGCACAAAACAGTACACAATGAGCACAGAGCTAAAATCGATATCGTTCTACAAGTGACTTAACTAAAGCAGGTGAGTATCGCCGTGTTTTTACAGGAGCCATAAAAAATTTTATATAAGAATAACCACCTAAAAATATAGTGGGGGAGGGCAAAGAATAAACACAAGAACTATGGCCATAATACACTGACAGAATAGGTATCCAGGGTGCCACATAAGCAATAATGCTCTTGTATCATAGGCCAACAGGAAACGATTTGTTGATGGTTTACATGCATTGCTGAACTGTGCTCTGCAGTCGCCCATCTAAATAAAGACCACATAAGGTCTTTATTTGAAAACCGGCCTCTGTTGTTTGCCTGCTTTTTATTTACTGAACAATTAGGTCCCTGATTACGAATATTTTGAGTTTTGGCTTTCATACAAAATCTGTCTCAGTTAATCAGCTCTAATTCAAGGTCTCGTATGCAACAAGTTTAGAGCCGCTAACAGTTTATTTTCATTGTACAACTGCAGAGAGGGATAAATATACTCAACTGAACTGATGGAAATGTTGAAAAGCTGCTGATCCTCAGACCCGGAGATTGGATCATGGAGATTACAATGTGAACGAAAGATCAAAACACGTAGTACTTAAAATGCATCTCATTATAGGAGCAAAAGAGATTTGAATCAATGGTTTTGTCAAACAACGGGTGATTGGCGAGATAAAAGGAGCCCCGGACTGGACCAGAGCCACAAGACAGAGGCATCACATTCATTCTTGGAGGTCGATGAAACTTCAAAGTCACTAGTCTTCTGATTAGAGTGTGAAATTGCTCAATAGATGTACATAATACACCTCTTTAATATCTTAGCAGTGTAATAGGAAAGAGAGCAGAAAAGCAACTGTGCCTCCATGTTAAGATGAGATGAAATTTTAATGATCGCCATGGGGAACATTTTCTGACATTTGGGAGCATTTAGACAAGAAGTCAACTGCTGATGACCCCACACCAAAACTGTTCTGTGAAATACGTAAAGCTCTAAAGTAAATAATTTCACTTCTTGATTTTCCTTCATAAAAAAAAGAAAGAAAGAAGAAAAACTATATATTACAAAAGGGAACTTATATGTAACTGTGAAAACCTCAACTACACAGTAAAAAGGGACCAAAAGGTTAAAACAACCATATTTACAATATGTCTTAGTTTATTTTAACACACATTTAGCTATAAACCAATGCCAAATAGATATTTATAAAATAAAATGAGGGAAAAAATCAATCTATTTTAACAGGAGCTTTATTGGTGATAAACCAAAGTTTTTAACATCAGTCTAGATAAGCTGCACCAGCAGTGTTGTTGTTTAGTGTCAAGGTGGTTTAGTTATTATTCCTTAAACTGGAATATAATGGCAATATAAAATGGCAAAGGCTGCATCAATAAACACTAATCTTCCTCTTCTGCATATGAAAGTGTCTATCACTAACAATGACAGCTACACCATGCAGAGCTGTAATAACAGAATGTAAATACACTGTAACGTGACAAATATCCAAAACAGTTTCAGCTTAAACAAACAATGCAGTTCAGAATCATATCAATTGAAATGTAGCATCTATAGTATCATTTATATATCTTATATAGCCTATATACATTGCTACTGCAAAATATGAAGACAAATAAAGAAAATATATTATATATTACAGTGTTTCAAGCTTTGCCTACTCAGCGTTTTCTTTGCAACCAGGTGAAAAGCAGATGGCACAAACAGAACATTTTTGAGGTCAGCAAAAGTGTGACTTTATAAAGACCTTCAGTGTCTCTTAGAATATGTAGTCCTTATAGAAATGTGCTCAAAAACATATCATAGTGAGTAATTTTATAGTGTAAGTGAACTTTGCCAGATATTTTTGTAAATGTCAATGTTGACTCCCCCAGAGGCCTGTTTAACATGAGGTCACATGGCACAGCAGTGGCATTTTGAAGGGCAGAGATATTCCAAGACTTTCAGGTGGCATTTTGCAACATAAAGTCAAGTGAAAAATAAGCAGGAACGTGTTCAGCACATAACATTTGTAAACAATGTTTGTTTTTATTATCAGGTAATGTGTATGATTAATCATTTGGTTTTTAAATTGCACAATAAATAGGTTAGCAGAGCCTAGATTGATGTTTACAACTGACTTGGTCTATGAAGAGAAAAACAAATTAATAATTTGGCTATGTGGAAGCTATCAAAGGTTTGTAGTGAGTATCTTTTTAGCTTCAACACTATTACACATCACCCACTTCCTGAATATTGTACAGACTCACTTAGTTTGTTCTTTTGATGTGATCTGTGTAGACTTGGATGGATTACTGAATGGGCACAGAGCAGGCAGCTGAGGTTAGTGGGTCCTGGGGTAATTTATAACGATGATGAACTTGTTAGTATTTAGTCAGTGGGTGATGCTTTAATCGAAGTAAGGTAAAAGTATTTTAGTTTTTTTTAGAATTTAGAAGTAGTTGGGCAGAATCACTCACTCTTATATTTAACAACGATGTGGATAGTTGGCTATTAATACCAATTGATAATAACTGTCTTAACAAGGATGATGATTGCATGTGCAAACAAGACAACAGGAACAGAAAACAATGGTGTCACGTGCAGACTCCATAGTTTACATTAGTCTGCGGCACAGGAGCGACCAGAAACACATATCATACTGTATGTGTCAAGACTCTTTGATAAGAAAATGTGATTGAACCTCGCTGTGTCTGTATCAGCCAGGGTTTATTAAACAATAAAAAGGTTTTCTAATTTACCTGAAGTCTGGCGTGGATTATAATGAAGTAGTATTTTTGATTTAGTGTGCTCTGCTCTTCAGTCATATGAAAGAAGGCCAGAATCATAAGCCAGTAAATAAAATGTATCCAGAAGCTGTCATCCAAATATAAGTCAAATATAAGTCAAGCTAATAGGACAGGATAGCCTCTCTCTTTCTGGGTATTTAAAACTCCAATGACAGCAGTATGATAAAAAGGTGTGTGGCCATTCACTCCAAAATTGGCACAGGAGAGAGAGCTGTCTGCTTGTCATATCAGATTTCCATTGCCCTGTACATACCGTACAGTGTCAAAGAGTGGCGCTTGGCCAAACTTATAGATAAAACTAACCCTCTCAGTGTTCTCTATTCCCTCATCCTCTCCCATGATTATCTCCACAACTTGGTGAAGAGCATAAACACACAGGCAGTTTCAGATACAGCTACCGAATTCATCATCTGAACTCTGTCACCTGCGGATGCTGTGTTGGAATATTTGAATCTATTGTTTACATTACGGTGTGTGGGTTGTTTAACTGGCAAATACTGATGTTCAGTGTAATATAAAGTCTGAACAAGGCTCTGAAATACACTGGAGCGTACCATGCAACTTGTGAATAGTAATATATTCTTTTCCATACAGATGAAAAGCTGGAACCATCAGCAATAAGACACTCAATTGCTCAAGTCAGTACATTCAGGGGTTTTACTGCTACTGCCTCACTCTCTCCAGTGTGATCACTATCATGTATTAGCTAATGTTTCCTAATAATACAAAATATATCACTATATAATAGACATTATTTACTTTTATACCATACATATACTTTATAGCATATTTCATTAATCCCTATATGTCACCTGTGACCACAGAGGCCATTCCTCAACAAAAGTTAAATAGTTAGAATATCTACAGAAACAGAACAGCAACATCTACTGTATCTACTTGATTTTGGAGGGAACTCCTGAATCACACAACCCTAATTTCTTTTTAAAATATTAGACAATTATGTTAAGCCTTCAAAACAGTCATAAAACTAATTTATTTATGTCATAAGAAAACAAGTAGAAAGACAGAGCTGAGGTGCACTGAGACCAAAAAGCTTTTAATGGAATTACTTGCATTTCTTTCAGTTCTTGCAGTTTGCATATATTTTTGGTGACTAGTGCATCTGCTTTGTTTTGTATAATCATCTTTCTTTTTTTCTGCTGAGGTAAGATTTTTGCTGTAACACATGGCTTAATTATAAAAAGAACTATCTGCACCGCAATTCAAAGAATCTGTTCTTCCTTTGAACATCTAACAAAAGATGTCTGTGCGCTATCTTATAGTTTCTTTATTTTTTGACGGTTAGTTGGTATGATGGTGTTATTTTCGTTTTCTTTTTTTTGACTGTAGTCTATCATGCTAAGCAGCTATAACACCATGTACTGTAAACCTAAAATGCTTTATCGCTTCTGCTCCGTAACCACAGAAAACATGTCTGAACCTGACTGTGCAGTGTCTGACAAATTGATTTTCCATTGCTGTTTTTTAATGCCACAGAGAATATTAAAGAGCTATTGAGTAAAGCGTTCAGTTTTAAAATGCTGATTTTCCAAAAACAATCCTTAGATTTTGTCTGATAAATATCAGTACAAAAGCTTGTCTGTATTTGAAAGAGAAACCATGGTGATGTGAAAAATATAATATAATATAATAATATAATATAATATTTTTATAATATAAAAATAATAATAATATGAAAT
Source organism: Helostoma temminkii (assembly GCA_900302695.1). Taxonomy (NCBI): domain Eukaryota; kingdom Metazoa; phylum Chordata; class Actinopteri; order Anabantiformes; family Helostomatidae; genus Helostoma; species Helostoma temminkii. The sequence goes on along the minus strand of OMLM01020503.1, from coordinate 13,768 downwards.
ACAATGTGATATGGCCAATCAAAATAAACAAAAGATTACAATAAAAGACAAAACTCTTTGAGGTTATTGTGTTTCATATGTGTCCTTGAAGGCAGCAGTTCACCTTTAAACATCCATTTTTGTGACAACTGGGGATTTCCTCGTTGCTGCAAATAAGTGAACTT